>JANPWN010000294.1:0-26244 GCA_027406425.1 Blastocystis sp. subtype 8
TAGCCTCCTTAGTGTTATATAAGAACATACTTGTTGTTGCATTGATTTGAATACCCTTTGATGAATATCTGACAAACAGAGTATATAAATGAATTTCAAGTACTATATTCTACAAAACCAGTTGAAAGGATGAGCATTACTGAAATATCGGAAAGAGGTATTCAACATATTTGGATTTCTAGAACATCACATTATCAGGTTATTAGGAGAGATAAACTAAGGTATTACGAATCCCCGCGGTTTCCCCAAGTGGGTCTTTATGAAAATTCATAAATCTTTGATATATAAATGAGAGGAGGCAAGCGTGGAGCCCACAAAGGCCGTGAAAGAGTGTTAGCAGAAAATGAGGATGATATCATTGCTCGTAATATGATGGTAGATAATATACTCATGTGGTCATTGTAGGAGAGAGAGGAGAGGAAGAGAAGAAACAGCGATGAGGATGAGGAGACTTCATCGGAAGCTAATGAGTCTAACTCTGAACCGGATATGGATGCGCCTAGAAGACGAGTATGTTAATTATTGGAGGAATGAATGAAAAGAGAGCTCCTAAGCAACAGGAGCCATTGATTGAAACTCATAATCTGAATAGACGAGGGGTATAGAAATTGTATTTGCATTAGTAATAGAATAAGGGGCCTGTTTCAAGTGATGGTACACTTGTAGTTGAACTCTCTGGAAAGCAGAAGTAATAACTTGGTGTATGTGAATGAACGTAAGACGAGAGTTAGAAGAACAAAGGGCAAAAGAAGCTTACTTCCAACGGACTCTGGAAGGTAAAACTGTAGGTTTTTTCTGTAGTAATAATAAGTAGCCGGAAGCTAAAGCTACATTAGAAAGATTGGCTCGTATTCGTGCTCAACGTGAGGAAGCCGCTAAAAGAAGAAAGGAAGAAGAGGCTGCCAAAGCAGCTTTGGAAGAACGTATTAGAGAACAAGCCCGTCTTAAGAATGAAGCGGCCAAGAAAGGGAAGAAGTAAATGGTCTCAACAAACAGTTTTTCTTAATACAAGCAAGTCACTACAATGATTAGTATATGGAATGGTTTATAAGTCATGAAGACAGTTAAATAGTCCACACAACCAGTTATAACATCCTCGCTCTCGTCCAAAAGCGAACCACATCACTACCAAACGAAATGACATGGATTATGACTGGACAAACTCACACTTGATCACAGAACATACCTACGAGAGATTAGAATGGAACCAGCACGTTCATTTCCTATGCAACAAACAGCATAGAAAAGCAAATACTGAGCGCAATATGTGGGTTCAATTGTACTGAAGAGCAACTAGTGCTCAGCCGAGGTGGGAACCCAACGAAACAACAAGTCATATCCTTACCTAAAAAGACATATAATAGTAAAAGAAAAATGACAGAGATCACTAACCATTCAAAATGAGGTCGGTTATGACAAAAAAAGGACCCATATTATTTATTTGCCGCGGGTCTTACAGTTAAACAATAATTACCTCATATTCGTTATAGAGGAAAACTATAATCTTTCCCAAAACTAAACGTTTATGGAGCGAATTATAATCATGAATCAATAATTTCCAGCAGTTCTTGTAGCACAATTTCCTCTCTCTTATCCTATTATCAATATCTAGACGAGTCTCAACCTCTTGACTCAAATAAAATCATTTTCTTCTATCTGTTTCCCAGAAGATCCAGGATCAGGAACAGGTGATATACTCTGAAACATGGAACCCTCTACAGAACCACATAGGAATGTCAATATTTCAGTCCTCCAATTAGTTCTTGTTAACAATGTAGTTATCCAACTTATGTATCATTATGGTTAACATGACTTTCCATTGCTCACCTAAAAAATACATGTGATAGAGTTATGAAGAAAGTGTATTGTGTAGTGCATAGAAGAACTTGATTATCAAGAGATATGATAACCACTATGGAGTCTATTGGTTATTAATCAACCGTGGGAATTAAGTCTAACGACTTTTAAGTTGGAAATAGTTGAGATCTCTCTTAGTAATTCATTCTAGTCTCATATAGATTACAGATAAGAGGTATTTTGTAAGGAAATAGATACTAAACTAAATCTGACTTCTATCTCTACATATTATGGATAATGCACAAATATTTAGGTTTTTATATCACCAGAGTACTCAAAGGATCTTAAGATACTACCTCACCCTTCAAAATGAGGAGTGTAGAAAGAACTCGAGGACAGTATTTACTGGTTCCATTAAGTTGGGTCTCCTTGAGGCAATAAGATATACTAATAAACAATGTATAAGAATGAACAGCAGGAGATTTAGTTATTTCTTCTGCGATTCTTCTTGTCAGCCAAATAATGGCGCATACGATCACAGAGTCTCTGCTTTGCTTTATTACGGCAAATAATAGCAGTGAACTCTGTATCCATAAGGTACTCTGCAATGTTTTCAACAGAAAGGACAGAAGTTAGACCATTCCCAAAACGATCTTGTAGAGTTTTGCATAATTCTCCAACAAGATCTCCATCTTTTCCCCACCTAGCACGTGGACTGGGGTCACAGAGAATACTGGAGATTCTCTCGCGATTAGCATGAACTTGATTAATTAGGGGGGAGATAGATAAATCGCAGAAGCACGCAGCAACCTGCCGTTTCATCATTTCCAAGTACGGTGGAGTGATCTCTTGTGGTTTCACAATAGTATTGTTATAATAAGAATTACCATTCCAACAAAAATAAGAATTGTCTTCAGGAGAGGAACATGCAACATCCTCTCCTGAAGACTGCAATGGATACATAATAATTGAACTAGTACTATTTCTGGTTTGAAGATTGTTGTCAAAGTCCAACCTTTGAGAGTCAGAAGCAATGATATCAGGATCAGCAAAACAAGGCAAATGGTCTTGATATTGACTTGAACCAGGCGAAAAGGAGAAAAGAGTATCATTGCTGGTTCCGTCGCTGATTGATCCATTGGGAGTGACAGGAGACATACAAGGGGTTATGTCTCCAAAAGATGTAGATAAGTTTAAAGGAGGAAGATCATTTTGAGTATCATTGCCAGTCAATATAGGAGAAACACTAGCAGATATATGATCAGAACATGGAAAATTCTCAGTAGATAGTAGTGATTGGTTACTGTTGATTACATACATAGTAAAAAGAATAATAACGCTTCCTCCCGCCTTTTCTACTTTATCTATATTGTCTTGCCATTTGTTAGTAATTCCCGCAGTAGCTAAAACCCACGTTTTAGCGTACAAGAACTCTGGATTTATGTCCTTTGTGTTCTTCTCATTTCATAATATGACAGTTTATACTAGTTACTCTTTGTTGGAATATCTATTTGCAACAGGAGTGTGGGATAGTCCAAGAGAGTGTTTATATGGCTTCCCCTATAGGTTATTGATCCTTTTCGAATAAACTAGCCCACTTTCCTTACAAAACAGAAAACACAATTGTACATCTCATTTGCTATTCCCGATCACAAATGAGTGAAAATGAGGAGAGTCTACAACTTAAACAAGTTGAAGAGGCTTTAGATAGAGCATTTGGGGTATTACTTGCTTCCTCTTTATAATAGTAATAGTTTATCAACCTGATTCCAGGAATAGGTGAATTTGACTATTTCAACCTATTTCCGGAGTTTCAAGGGATTGCAGAGGAGATTAATACAAGGAGCTTAGGATTTGTTCAGAGGATATATGAATATGTAGAACATATTTTGTGAAAAGTGATTACTGTAGTATTTACCATTAACCACAACAGTGATAAAGGATAATGTATCGATTCACGAACCTCAGCAATTTGGAGTTGTTGAATCTCTTTTTGACACAATTTTCGAAAAAATGGATGAGGCTATTGATATGAAAAAGGGGTTGTTAAAGGACACCGAAGATGTATTTTCAAATATCTAAAGTAATTTTTAGAGCGGTTCAAAACAAGGTACTGTGGACAGAGGTTCCGCCGCAAAGGAAAATGTTATCACTTACAAAGCATCCTTAGACAAACCTCAGTTAGCATTTACAGATGGTGTTGATAATTCTGAAACTCCATTTCAGCCAAAACTCAAAGTGAAGCATAATGCCCAAATGAATTGGAGTCTGGATGGTGATATTTTGACGATAGGGATGATGTATAGAAGTTGGTAGTGATGGCTTCTATAGTAATCCATACATGTATGAGTTGAATAGTATGTTTATGCACTTATACTAATTGTTAGATTTGGTGTATCCGGAATGGGAACGAAGCGCACCAGAAATAGTAGTGAAGCCACGTAACGAGAGTGATACCCCTCTAATTGTTGTTGAAACAGAAGATGGAATGAAATCGCTTGTAGAAGAATTGAAGAAGGAAAAGAGTATAGCAGTCGATTTAGAACACCATAACTTCCGGAGCTATCAGGGTTTCACATGTTTACTCCAAGTAGTGATGATGTCATTCTTTAACTTCTAGATTTCAACACGGAACTCGGATTATTTAATTGATGTTATCAAGGCAAGAGATTATGTTTGGCTCCTTAATGAAATCTTTACTGATCCCACAATAATGAAAGTACTTCATGGAGCAGATATGGATATTGTCTGGTTACAAAAAGATTTTGGCGTTTATATGGTATTTCTATATGGTACATTGAATGTAGGTTAACATGTTTGATTCTGGTCAAGCTGCACGCGTTCTTGGATTTGAATCGTTTGGATTGGCTTATCTTCTAAAGCGATTCTGTGGGGTGATTGCTAATAAGGAGTATCAGCTGGCCGATTGGAGGTATGTTAATTCCCACGATTTTTATGTAGAATTCGCCCATTGACGGCTAATATGAAGAAATATGCTCGTGAAGATACACATTATCTCCTATACATTTGCGATGAGTTGCGAACCCTTTTAGTGAAGGAGAGTGGAGAACGGAATTTGCTGGAGGAAGTGTTAAAGCGAAGTGAAGAAGTGTGCAAACAGGCCTATCAGAAACCTGTAATTACAGTGGAAACAGGAATGGAATTAATCAACAAGTACAAATCTTTCTTTTTTTATATTCCAGAAAATCCCTGTTATTCAACAATACTCAACGTCAAGTATTTCTCAGTCTCTTTATATGGCGCGATTTTGTGGCACGAGAAGTAGATGAATCCCATCAATTTATACTTCCATTTTCTTCATTAGTCAAACTTGCTAAGTCCATTCCTCATGCTACTGCCGATCTGCCTCGTCTTCTTCATCCTATTCCTGTGCATGTAAGGAGTCGGGGGAGAGAGGTGATAGAAATTATTCAGCAGGCGTGTGAATATAGTGGGTCACCAGATGGACTGAGAGGACTTGTGGAGAAGGTGATATTCAAGAAATCAGTTGTGATGATTCGGAAGAATGATGTGTAGGAAGAGAAGGAAGAGGTGCAGAATCATCCAGAAGTGAAGGAGAAACCAGTTCAGGTGTGGAATGAGGAACCGAGCAAGCTCACAATCCTTGTCAGTGATGGAGCTTTGTCGTTACAGAGTGCATATCATCGTGGTGATTAGATGGAATAGTAATGTGTAGCGAACTTCCAAGCTGCCTCCATACCTGTCACAACATCCTACCAACTGGATTTGTTGCCGAAGAATCAATTTTCAACTACTCAATCCATTCTCACACCTGAAGCCATGAAAGAGCAAATCGAGACACAGCAAAAGCAGAAGGAGACATGTGAAGTAATTGCTGCGTCTCTCGATCTGGATGAGATGTTCCGTGATCTCGCTTTTATTAGTGGTACTATGGGAGGAGAAGCAGAGTCTGACAGTGAAGTGGAGACAGAGACTAAGGAGGAAGAAACAAAGGAAGATACTACGGAGGAAGAATTTGTCTCACTTCGAGAAGCATATCGTCCTACTCCAGAGAAGAAGGAATCGGTGAAACGTCCTGCAGAATCTGAAACGGATGAGCTGTTAGGTGTCAAGAAGATTGATCGGAAATCGAATGTTCGTGTTTGAAATAGTGATTATCAATAGGATTCAATGAAGGAATCAATTGGATGGAAGAGTAAGTCAAAGGTGAAGCAGTCGGATTCCTGAAGACCTTTATGGTGTTTGTTTTAATAGAATTTGACATTTCCACTTTAATTAATAGATGTGGGCCATTTGGTTTCCCATTCTAGTCATGAGAGCTTGTGGAAACTATTCATTCTTTTCTCTTCCCCACAGGAAAAGTGTTTGTTGGGCTATGTGCAGTCTGTTCCATCTAATCCTACTATGCCTCATTGTAACTATATCGATTAGCAGTAGCACGTGAGTCGGGGAAGTAACATTCGTAGAAGAAATACGTTATTCTTCTGAAATGAACGAGAAACTGCGGAAACTTACACAAGAGAGTTATAAGAAGTGGAATGGTTTGCATTCAGGAACAGATAGTATAGACTGTTGGGATGTGAGTAGATCGAGCTATTATTTAAAAATAGAAAGCTTTTGATTCTGTAAAGGGTTCTTGCTTGGACATGACAAGAGAAGAGAAAATGCAGTTTGCTTGGAACGTTCTTGTATGCTACTATGATGACACAGGTACATACAGTTGATTGGTATGAGCAACAGGTCGTGCAATTCCTTCCTGTAACAAGAAAGCTATTCGAGCGTGTACACGAGAGTTGTCTACAATGGATTTTGACATTTTTACACAGTTTTATAATCATGGAGACAGCATTTGTTACTATCGTGAAAGTAAAGAGTGGCAAGATCGTACAGATCGTTCGATTCACAACCTTGAAGAAGCTGCAGAACAAACAACCACTTTATTGTAGTCCATGTGATATACTACTATTTTTAGATCACAGTCCATTGTAAAGGAGAACGAATTATTGAAATTGCAGGATGTGAACTTAGCGATGCATCAGGAAACTCTCAATCAAGGCAAACAAGTTCTCTCCACTGTAACCGAAACAAGACAACACATGTCCGAGTTAAATGTACTTTATTATGAACTGAGTGAGGAATAGACACACTTAGTTTCTTCCTTCGAGTCGATGCGTAATGAAACCGAATCTTATTTCAATAAGATTCATTCAATAGTGGAGTGGACAAATCAAAAAATGGAAGCGTTGTCAAAAGTTCAGTCCTTTTTGCAATCGTCATTTGCTGATACCAGTACTCTGTTGTCATTCACGCTGAAAACCATTCTTGTCTATTTCGTTACTGCATTACCAGGAGTAGAATAGTGAAAACAGCTTGATTAGTAGATTGCATTTCTTCGACCTTATTTATATTTGTATGTTATGGTAACAGTTTTAAATGGCAAGTTGTGTTCACTGATTCCAAGTGAGTCAATCTCACAGTGCATTAGTTTCCTTCTGAAAGGAAGTGTGATTTGTGCATGTTGTATTCATGGTTGTTATGTGTTGTTTTTCCGGAAGGATTTGACGAAGGAGAATAATCAATTGTTACAACATCTTTTAGTAATGCAACGTTGTCAACGAACACCAAAGAAAATATCTCCAAATACAAATGAACATACAGTGTCTCAAACTTGTCGATCGAAGTATCCTCTTCGGTCGGTGTGTCGGAATTATCATATTACTGATTGCAATGTTGAAGAAGAGTCATTGCAAAACCTCTCTGAAGAGGAGTTGGATGAGCAGGCTTGTCGTGTTTTGTTTATGAGTGATTCATCGGATTCTGATTTTGAGTGTTAAACAGAGTGGAACGCTTCTTTTTCCCTTTTCCTATTCTTTTCCAATTCTTGCGTTTCCTTCTGTTTGTTTTGAATGAAACAGGCGAAATGACTACTGAGAAGTTTCCAGTTTGGGTTTTTGCAGGAAGTGAAGAGTTTGGAGATAATGTACAGTTTGCATTTCCTCCAAACGTGATAATGTCCGATCACAAGCAAATACTTCATCCAGAACAGCATCTCGATTTAATTGGAAGAGATTCTGCAAAGGTGCCTCGGTAGTGCAAATCAATTTTACCTTGTACTGATATAACTCGTCAACCAATGTGATGAACCGGCGTAACTCAGTTATTGAATTCATTGTAAATACCGGGATATTTCGTAAGATCATTGTATGGAAGCGATTGCCTATTCTCAACGGAACAGAAAGCTCCTACACAAGCTAATATAATCACTTGCTCCTGTTGGTTTCTTACACAAGTCATCAAAGTTGAATTCACATACTCCACTATATATCACGATCATCACTCATCACCACTTCAAGAATCTCTCAACATGGATATGACGACCCTGAACCACTTCTACTTCACCACGCTGGAAGTTATTCCCACCAGCAACTTGAACAAACAGATTATCAACCTCATGATCGTTTGATTCAGTTAGTGGATAAAAATACGTTTTTACATCCTTCTTGCCCCCAAAACGATAGTCCTTCCCACTGTTGAGATGCAGGACAGGACATTGCTAGACATCAATTACTCTCTTCTCGTTCTTACAGCTTTAAGGAGATGAATAAATGGAACGAAGCGATCACGCTGAACACCATCACGATACAAATCATCAGGCTCTCTAAGGCTTAGAAGGGTTCACCAAGGTTACCTGTTAGATGTGGAGATCACAGTAACATTATTAGAGAAGAGATTTGAAAATAGACGTTGCATCATCATGGCATCGGCAACATCTGTTACTTGGAACTCATCGAAAAACAACACATTATTGCGCTTGGCAATATTCCTAGCGATCTCGGGAAGAGGATCACTTCGAGCTCCTATTAATTATTCAAGGAACAGAATTGGACCATATTTCTGCCGCAACTGATGCAACTTCATATTTATCTCAAGCATGAAGGAATGGAAGTCCACACGTGCCTTCTTGATATCTGAACACTGAATGCTGTTGAAGAGAAGATCCATCAGATACGTTTTACCGCAACCAGGACCTCCCCAGATGTAGATACCCTTGGGAGTAGAGAAGGTCTGAAGAGCAGTTGGAGTACTAGAATTGTGGATGATGTTGTAATTGGTTCCTGTATGTTTCACTGTGGCTGCATCCGTTGAGAGAAGAGGAGATAAAGGCTTCTCAGGTTTTGCTGAACGTTTCTTGAACCAACTCCAGCTGCTTAACTTAGACTCTTCAGAAACTGGCGTTGAAGGAGTTGATACAGAAGTAACGAGATTCTTATCAGCTTTACTCAAACCATCAGAACCTTTGACATAGAAGTCCAGGAGATTGTCGTAGATGCCTTGGAGAATCTTTACAACTTCTCTCTAGGTGTTAGAAAATCAACCATGGCACACTTGATACTCATCATCGAGAATCGTACCCGACTTGACTAAGTAGTCATAATGTTTCACAGGTCCATTAAACGATGCGACTGACTCCTATTCATTACGAAATAACAACAATTCCACATCGAACTTGTAAGCAGTTTGGGCGAAGACAAAATCACCATCATCTTTCGGAATGTTTGCAGTGTGATGCTGCAAATTCTGAGAAAAGAGACGTACTTGTTCTACTCAAATGAACGAGATAATAAAGGAATACGGAAGGGCTGAGGAGTTCCACAAAGTATGACTTTCGTTACCGACGGCAGAATTCGACTTGTCTTAGCCACTTTCGATAGAGAGAAGAAAAGCTGCATTTTCAAGAACAGTAGGTATACTCGATATATAGAAAGAACGAGTAAGTCCTGTAAGTGGAGAAAACTGAAGAGATGGACGTTTCATTTACCCTCATCGAAAAACGAAATGTTTTGGCCAATGAAACGCTTTCCCAAATTCTGGCAGTCCCTAGTGCCAGAAATCTTATGTGATTGGATTATTTGGATTATCTCCTGAATGAACAAGAAGACGCTCCAGAATTACTATCCAGGTTCCAATGGAGCTTTTCATTCATCCGAAAAAACAACCGAACTGTCTCAAGATCCTGTTGATAGTGTTCTCATATGAATAATGAATAGGATGTGGCTCTGAAACAGCTATATCGTGAAAATGCTGATTTACGAGTAAGAAATGAACTTCTGGAGCAGTCTCTTCGAGATGTTAATAGTGGACTGTATTTGTGGACTGTTGAATTAACAGAGTAGATTGTCGGATGAAAAGCTCTGGAAAGATTATCAGGACTTGAAAACAAAGGTGGAATCGCAGCAAAGACTTATAGATCAGCAAAATGAAATGCTGGATGAGGCTCAAGTGTTAATGGAACAGTTAAAAGTTTGAATGGAAGTGAATTTGAAGTGTAGGAAGAACGTGATTCGCTTGAAGAGCAGTTGAGTCAACAGCCATCTGCATATTTATCACAACTGCAAGCAGCGAAAGAAAGGGAGATAAGCGCTGTAAGAGCGAAGCACGTGATCCACTCTTAGAATAAAGTGATCGGAATCCTTCAGCAGCAACTGGAAGAATCGCAGAGTACCTTATTACCTCCAGTTCCCGAAGTCTCTGATGAAGAGGAGAATTACTCTACAATTCATGAAGAGATCGATCTTATCACTCGGTGGCTCGATAAAATTGATGGTTTATTATTTGAGAATGTATCTGATACTGATGAGATTCAGACCTTGGAGAGTCGAATGGACCGATTATTTGAGTGGTGTCAACAACACCAACGAAAACTCTCAGAAGTCAAATCACAGTCGTCTATTCTCGATTCGCCTTATTTCGCGATGCTTCAACGAGAAATTGCAGAATTGGAAGAGTTGATTGAAGGAACAAGTAGCAAGGGAGCTCCAATAAAGGAAATGCACTCCTTGCAGAAGACAGTGAGAATAGTGTTAGAGCAGTCAGGAGTTCGGAGTCTAGCTGATCTGAAATCTGACGAGAGGTATCAAAAACTAGCATCTCCAATTCAAGAGTTTGGAAAGGAGATGGGAATTGTATTCACAGAGACTTCGTTAGAATCTCAGCTACTACAGTGTTTTTCATATGTTCGCGAGACATTGACCAAATCCAAGCAAAGTTCCAGTGAGGATGAGATTCAGACATGTTCTTTTTATTATTTTTTCTTACCTATAGTAAATTACATTATTCTAGATAAAACAAAAGCGTTGGAGGTTGTGAATGCCCAGAACGACCGTATCATGGATTTAGTGAGAAGTGAGAAGAAGGAATTTGAGAATCTTCTTCATGTATATAAAGAACTGGAAAAGAGGTATGAAGAAGTGAAGCAGAAACCTTGCTCCCATTGTTCCGATCTCCAGAATAAGTATCATTGACTATATCAATTTAATTTCCCAGATACAGCGAACTAAAGGAATCCTATCGGAAATGCATAGAAGAGATCCGAGCTCGAGATGTCCTTCTTCAGAAGTGTCAGCGGTTTGTAGCCGGAAAGTCGATGCATTTTGTTCTTTAGTGTGGCTTCATACATTTCCTTTTCCATTTTTCATTATATCGTTATGTTTGTTGATACTAGCGTTTGCCGCCATGTCCCGCCCTTTTTGGTATCACATTAAGCAGTGAAATGGAAATACAGACGCAATCTATCCACTCTGAAGGGTATTGTGGAATAATCCCTGCAACTGAATCATCTTCCTTTTTCACTATTGGGAGCGATGCACGAGTTAGGGTGTATTTTGTACTTGAATTTGTAGATTGTAGAAAATATTCTAGTAAATGGGAAGTTTGAAAGCAAAGGAAAGGAAGATCTGACAAATGTGCCTGTCTATTGTGTGGCAAGCAAAACAAAAAAGATGTGTTATGTTGCTTGTGATGATAATGTGATTCGGTCATATCATTTGGACTCATTCGCTTTTGATAATGTCATTTACAAAACAACACAACCTATCAATTGTCTAGCTATTAGCTATGATTCTGTGTACTTGTAAGATTAGATGAGTGATTGGACTTAAGAGCTATTGGAAGCAAGGATAGCAAGATTGAAGTTATTGATATTGAGAAGAGGGAGAATGTATTTTCTTTGATAGGACATCAAGGAGAAGTGACATTCGTGTCGTTTGATCCAAAAGGAGAATATCTCAGCAGTGTAAGTGTTGATGGAACGTTACGGATCTGGAATTTAACCAAAAGAAGCTGTGAAAGTTCAAAACCTGGAATTAACAAGGAGATTAGTTCTTTGAATTGCAGTTGGTCAGAATCGGGAGATCTACTCGCAATCCCTTATGGAAACGAAATCCAGATCATTCAAGTGGGAATGACGCAGTGTTTTTATTTGTAGCGAGGGACCTGGATATCACTCGTTGATTTACTGACTGAAGAAGCAAAAGACGCTCTTCTGGTAGTCATTTCCCCTAATGGACAATACGTTGCTTACATCATTCCTTTGGATGGAGTTTATACTGTAGTATTGTGAACAGCGCGCTGACTCATAGGTGATTGTGGTTGATAAGTCAACTAAGACTGTCGTTAAAAAAGTAGAATCAGAAGCTAGTGAATTCAACACAATGTTGTGGGGAGAAGGTTCATATATCTGTAGTGAACTGACCAATAGACGGTAGATCTCTTTTTGTTCTCGATCGCGATGTCAAACTAACCCAATACTGTGGTTTGATTCCAGATGGAATGATGAGTGGAACTCAAACCGTTGCTGTGGCACCTCTGCAACCACAACCTACTATACGAGAAGCGAATGTGGTTGTAGAACCGGAAAGCGACGATGAGATGCCGGTGATCCGAAAGGCACGGCGAGAACGTGTAGAAGAGGCGGAAGATAATTCTCTAATTCGAAATGAAGAGGTTGGAATCAGTACAGAAGATGCTTTAGTCAATTACTCAGGAGAACCAACTTTCACGGTAAATGTATGTTGATATGAATTATTCTAACTCTTAGACAACGCTTCATGATATGTTCATGCCAGCGGCCACTGAGATGTCCCAAGATCGCTGCTTCCTTGCCTGGAATGAAGTTGGCTTAATTGTAAAACGATTTGGTGACGATGGAACTGCATTGGAGGTGGAGTTTTCTGATTCGCGTCGCAAACGACTTCTTTTCAAAGAGGATTCGGATGTTGTGGTAGCTTCGCTGTCCTCTAATGGAGGTGTGTTTGGAGGTGTGATAGAAGATGAAAGTGGAAAGAATAATGGGTAAGAATTAAATGAGACTCTGATAAATAGAATCATTTTTTATCGATCATTCAATTCGTGGACAGGTCACTCATATTGGAGAGTTGAATTACCTCTTGGTGAACTCCCAGATTTAGTTGCTTGTACTGACAGCATGGTATTTGTGTATACATCTCGCGGGTATCTACGTTGCTGGAGTGTAAGTGGTGTTCAGAGTAGTGTGCTTACACCTTGTGGTCGTGTCGTTACCATGGTTGGAAATGATAAAATGCTATGCGTTGTATATGAAGATTCGTATCCATTGGAAGGTAAGAAAGAGATCTTCTAGTGACTTTTAGAGACACATAATCTGAAAATGATTCTTTATAATACAGCTCCATTCCGTCGATTACACCAAGGTCCTCTGCCTATTTCTCATAGGTCTACCTTGCGATGGATTGGCTTCACAAAAGAAGGTCTTGTTGCTTCATACGACAGTCAGTGTGTCATTCGAGTACTGAGTGGTGTTATCATTCCAACAGAAGAAGTATTATTTGATGAAATGGAGTGGGTCGTTCTGATGAATGTGAAATTCTATTTGAAGGAGAAACAAGAAATTGGAGAGGCCCTTCCTTATTGTTGGATTGTCGCCCTTTCATTGCAAACAGTCAAGTATATTCTTTTGCCATCTGCAGCTTCCATTCCTCCCACACTTCCACGACCCATATTATCAATACTTGATGTTAAACTCCCTCTCTGTGTAGGAGATGAGAATGTGAGTCATTTGTAGAAGAAGGGAAATGTGATGGCTGAGTTTGAAAACAGTTTGTTGCTTCGAACATACGAGTTTTCAGCTGCGTCTCAGTCACCTCTTTGGGAGAGCGAACAGCATCGAGAACAAATCGACTTCGATAAGTTCTTGTTACGACAAATCAATATAGAGATCGGAAGCAATCAGCTGCTCCGAGCTGAATACTTGTGTTCGTTGATCAATACAATTGCAGCGTTGAAGAAGGCAGCTATTGTTGGTTAGAGTGAATAGACTGAGGTGTAGTTGGCACAGAAGGCAAATGTTAGTGCGTTGGTATCTCGAATTGAAGAGTTGATGGATAAGAAGCAAGATCCAGAACCTTATTCAAGAGATATTAGAGAGGAGAAAACATTGGCTTTTGAAGATCGATTAAATTCTGCTACTGTGAATAGTAGAAAGTGAGGAATCGATTCAGGAAGTTAAGAATAGGAGAGAAGGAGGATCCACTGTTGAAGTGACATCAAAGAGAATGAGTTTTGATGGAGAGAGTGTTCAGAGACCCGTCAATACATTCAAGAAACCAGTTCATGAGAGTCCGCAAAAATCACTGATTGGTCAGTTACGGTCAGTTGTTGTAGAAAATGGCGGGTGGAGTGATTCATAGAGTCCTGTCAAGAAGAATAGTATGTAGCTTGTATCTTGTTTTGTTTGATTGGATTAAACAATTTATGAATTCTCACCATGGAGAGCACAGATAATCTGTATTAGGTAGTTTTAGGGTTTCGGCACGCCAAAACGTGTGTTCCCTCTTTTTCATTATTCTCTCCAAATCCAAATCTTCTTACTCTAGAATATTGGCTTTGGGTCAAAAGGAAGTGAGGATCTTAATTCTTATATTGTTATCATAGAAACGAAAATGGAGGCAAATTATGAGAAGAATCCTGGAAATTCGGGAGATATGGATTCTCAACTCTTCTTTTTGTCCCAGGGATTTCTGTTGTTGTTAGGTAAACTATGATTAGATCTAGAGACGATCTGACTCGAATTGAAGAACAAAGTCGCCTGGAAATGGAAACTCGGAGTGGTATTGAAGACAAAGATACCACTGTGAAGTCGATAAAGGAAGAGATTGCAAGTGATTCGGAAGCTATCGCTGCTTTATCCGAAGAACAACGTGAAGTTTATATGTCTGCACTTGAAGGCTATGTGGAAAAATGAAACTGGGTTGATAGTGTAGAACATGTTCTTCACAGGTGATGCAGGCACAGGAAAGAGTTATGTCCTTCGTCTTATCGTTTCAGCCTTGAAGGAGAAGTATGGAGCTAACAATATCTATGTTACAGCGTCTACTGGAATTGCTGCCTGTAACATCAGCGGTACTACTCTTCATTCATTTGCAGGAATTGGTAATGAAGCGCAATATTGTTAAATAATAGGTGTGGGTGACGAAACAGTGACAAAATGTGTTCGTCGTATTCTTCAGAACAAGAAGGCGAAACAGCGATGGCAGACGTGTGAAGTACTAATTATTGATGGTATCGTTTTTCAGCATGATTTTATCCAAAGAAATCTCGATGCTTGATGGACGCCTTTTTGAGAAACTTGAAGCAATTGCTCGAAGAGTCCGAGGAAGTGATTTATGTTTTGGAGGAATTCAAGTGATTGTCTGTGGAGATTTTTTTCAATTGCCTCCAGTTGGTTTAGGACAGAATAATGTAATTTATTGTTTTGAGAGTGAATGTTGGAATGCAGTGATCCAAGTTAGGAATGTTTGGAAGAGTAATTCTTAGAAAACAATCATTATGAAAAAAGTATTCAGGCAGAAAGATACTCAACTTCAGGCCCTTCTCCGAGACATCCGATATGTAATTGTGATCCCAAGATTTCATCATTAGGGTCATGTCTCTCAATCATCGATCCAAATGATCAATCGTATGTCACGTACTGATCTAACTCGAAATGCAGTGATGCCTACCAAGTAGGAGATTCGATGATGTTCAATCCTTAGACTCTTCGCCTATAATCGTAGTGTGGACGAATACAATTCTACAGCGCTAAACCACATTCAGGCAGATTCAATGGAATTTAAGGCTATGGATGAAGGTAGTCATCGTTATGAGATCTGAAGAACAGGTGAGGCTGGATATGTTTCTCAGTTACAAAAGAGTTGTCAGGCTCCTGGAGTGTTAGTATTGAAGCCAGGTGCCCAAGTGATGCTTCTTAAGAACATCTCGGTGTCTCAAGGACTTGTGAATGGAAGTCGTGGAGTAGTAGACCGCTTTGTGAAGGATCCTGAGGTAGGGATTTCATGTTTTGTTGAATCCAGTCTGAGCGAATGGTGCCATTGGTTCATTTCGTAACACCAGACGGAGATATTATTCAGCCCATAAGTCAAAAGGAATTCACAATGGAATTGGGAAGTAAAGTGGTAGCTCGTCGTCTCCAGCTTCCGCTCAAATTAGTATACTCTTTATTCTCATGTTATCTAGGCTTGGGGTATTTCAATTCACAAATCTCAGGGAATGACTATCGATTTGTTGGATGTCGATTTAAAGGGTGTTTTCGAGGCAGGAATGGTGTATGTTGCATTGAGTCGAGGTGTAGCGCTAAATCGTATGTGTTTACATAATTTCTCCATGCGAGGAGTGATTACCAACAAAAAGTTTGGGAGAGAGGAAAAGTGAAGTATAGAGTGATTCGATTCTATCAGCAAGCTTCAGTCCCTCAAACCAATATTGTGAGGATTTGTGGTATTCCAATGATTATTAGCCACTTCCTATGAAGCAGTCGAAACCCAGAACAGAGACAAAGGGAGACAGCAGTGATGAGGAAGCCTGGTTGACTACAAAGCGAGAAGCCCCATCATTATTGCCTTGTTCGCATAGTGTGAAGAAACCTTTTTCTCCTCCTCAACGAGTAAAGAAAGAAGAGAATGTTGATATGGAAGGATGGAGAGCCTTGTATGAGAAACCCTTTCATAAGGAGATTGAAGTGAAGCCGCGGAATCGGTTTCATAATGATATGGTTGAAATGGCTGAAGAAGAGCGTGATAAGGAAAAACCACAGTTGCCTTTAGAGAATGTGCAAAATGCCTTGGTTTTTAAAAGAATGGCCACTAGAAGGCAGTTGCTGGGTAGTTTAATTTAATACTTTTCTCGTTTCTTAATGTTTGATCAAAGAAATGAGTTTAGAAAGAAACAGAAGAAATGAAAGTGACTTCTTTATTCCTCATCGATATCAAACTCATCCACTTCATCCATTTCTTCCTTCTTTGGATCATAGTGGATTCCACGCTCTTTCAGCATATTCCTCAGTTTACCACGCATCTCACGAGGTGTATCACGCCTATATATTCATTATTCATATCTTCCTCTACTCCATCGCACATCCAATGGCACTGTTGTGTTGCATCAAAGGAATCATAGCTGAGAGAATACAATTGAATACATTTGGGAAGAGATTCTCTTCTGCTGCCAACAATGTCTTCATTCGATATCGCTCTTTGGGTCTATATATGATCCCTCGTTCTATCTTCGCACCCTTCAAAGCAAGCAGGACAATTCTCATCAATAATAGGGAGATTCATTGTCTTCGCAAACTCTCTTAACTGCTTCTCACGAATATAAACAAATGGACGAATCACCCGAATATCCTGTTCTTTGTTGATGTAACATGCCTTCATAGTACGCAACACACCATTATGAAACACTGACATAAGGAAAGACTCAGCCAAATCGTCCAGATGCTGAGCCAATACCTAGTAATCACACTTCAATCAGTCACGAATACAAGAACATTATATCCTTCACGACGCATTGCACTGTAAAGAATACCTCGCTTCATTCGTGAACACCAACTACAAATAGAACCATTATGAAGCTTCTTCTTAGCCAGAGCAATCACTGCACGAGATTCGTAATAGTATTTTACACCCAAAGTCTTACAATAGTCACGAAGGGGACTATACTCAATAATTCCTCTCATACCTACCTCGGATCGAATCCGGTTGTCTGAGGATCGACCGTAACACAAGCTAACTCGAATTTAATGGGAGATCGACGCTGAAGCTGTAATAAACAGTGTAACATAGTTAGTGAATCCTTCCCTCCTGAGAGACCTAACATCACCTTATCTCCTTCCTTAATCATATTATAATGCCCAATAGCCTGACCTACTAATCACTCTCAATCCATATTACTACCCATTAGCTTCATAATTCGAGTTGGTACTTCAGGGAATAGTTCTTTATGTTTCTTCATATACTTCACTCTCTCTTTGAAGTCCATACCTGGAACAATAGCAGTAAATTCCAGTGTCCCATCCACTCCAGTGTGGTACTTAAATTCCACTCCTGGCTCCTGGACAATACTCACAACAGAGAGAGGAACCACCTCCTTTCCTGTGCTGGAGAGCATACAACTCTCTCGACGCTGCTTCTTTTCTCCTATCTTTACTGTGAAGGCATTGGTGGATGGAACAGGAGTATTCGATGTGAACCCACTATTAGCAGGGGAAGCAACAGGATTTGCTTGGAGCGGAGCTGATGATACCTCGTTTGAAGATCGCTTAAGTGATTTTACGTCATGGGAGGACTCAACTTGAGATTGACTATTTCCTCGTTGCTTAACATGAATCAAAACAGATGGAAGAATAGACTCATTACTTGAAGGAATATAGCGAGCTTTGAAATCTTGATAAGCCTCATTTCTAGTGACATACCAGCGATACTGAGTGACTAATGGAGACTGTTCATTCTTCACATTTCCTGCTGCATATTCTGAGACAACATATGTCGGAGACATCAGAAGTTTCTCTGTTGCTGCTAAGGTGGCTTTGGCTTGATCCAAATAATCCTGGAAGAGAGGAGTGAGATAAGAAGATTCGACACTAAAATCATTGACTTCATGTGCCTTCACTGGGTAATTCATTTGTCCATTAGGGAAACTATCGTAAAAATACACATATATCTCTACCTCACATCATTCAACCAACGACGAAACGGCTTCTTATTTTTCATACTCTTATGTCTCCATTCTCCTGTGTCTTCAAAAAAGACGTATTCAGGTAAGAATTTCCATCCCTCTTCACTCACAAATACTAATGCATCTTGAATGAATTTCACCTCCTCTGGAGTCATCACAAATGAGAGACCTATAAAATGGTGAGATATGATAATCATGAATCACTAAACATACTGATTCGAGTGTATCCTGGGCGAAAGATCTCATTTTTATCCAGGAGAATCTCGTCTACATCCTTAATCTTCTTGCCATCAATGCCTAATAATCTAATTGATAACTATTGATAAGATACGCTCTACCTCATCGAATAGGGACCAGCACACATGCAACCAGAACGCGTCTGTATACCAAAAAGGTCACTCAAAAGCATAGAAACGAAATTCCAATGCAAATAGCGTCTATTTATGTCATTTCAACTCCTATTCTGTACCCATGATATTTTATAAGAATCGAGAATACAGAAGTCTTTGGACAATCTGTATCATCTCCCAATATCACGATGTTAGGGTGTTGACGAAGGACCTCCATTGTTTGCTGATAGTATTCCTCTTCACGACGCTGAATCCAATCCCAACCAAGATGGTTATGAAGATGAAGGGCCAAACCACAACGAATCGCTCCCAGAATATTAGGAGTACCTCCTTCTTCTCGCTCTGTTAATACTTGAGTGTATCGATGCAGACCTTCACTCACATAAAAGATTGTACCTCCACCTGGCATGTTAGGTGTCTCATTGAGGAAGAGTTTCTTCTTCATTATGAGTAAACCTGGGGATCCCACAGCACCCACCATCTTGTGAGGCGAGAAGAAACAGGCGTCACAATAATCGAGAGAATTTACGGCTGTATTGTTCATGAGGGGAGCTTCATGAGAGCCTGCAGT
Organism: Blastocystis sp. subtype 8; assembly: GCA_027406425.1. NCBI lineage: Eukaryota > Bigyra > Opalinata > Blastocystidae > Blastocystis > Blastocystis sp. subtype 8. The sequence continues at coordinate 19,522 of JANPWN010000294.1, forward strand.
AGCACAGTCCCAGCAAATCAGAGCTCCTTCTTCGTGAACCAGACAGTTGATTGGGGACATGGGAGTAATGAGCCCAGTAACATTACTGACACGGTTGAGAGAGACAATTCGCAAGGGACTAAACAATGAGAAAGATTCCAGAGACTAACCGAGACTTGAATTGCTTGAGACGAGCTCGGAGATCGTTCTGATCCAAACTACCATCTTTCGCGACACTAATTTGAACAAAATCAACATCAGCTTCTCGCCAAGGAAGAATATTGCTATGATGTTCAAAAGGACCCACAAAGACGATTGGACGGCTCGAGTCATCTGAAACAGGAGCTACAACACGACCTGTAGAGGTGCTAATGTCAGTAGACCAAGAACTGGCGTCTCCATCTGTATGTGTACGCTGGTGAAGACGAAGGTCACCTGAATCGCTGAAACAGAGAGGACAACCGGGGAATGAACATTGCAACAACTATTGCTAAGCATCTGAAAACAGTCACTACAGGTTTTGATAAGCCATAGGGTGTTTCTTTACGCTCCAAACCAAGAATACGAACGAATGTGTTAATCGCACCAGTGCTTCCATTCCCTGCAAAGAGAATAACATCATTATCCGTACAGTGATACTACGAATGATACTAAATGAGCCAACATGCACAGTATCACGGATAATCCCACGGGCTTCTTCTCTAAAGCAGCTAGTCTGAATTCCAACAAAGGACGAAGAGGTATGTGTATTTGAATACACAGGAAGCACTTCTTTCGTTATATAGTCCTCGATGAACTTCACTGCCTTTCCAGAAGCAGCATAATCAGCATATGTCTGCTTGTGTGGTTCGAAAGGACCGTCGATCAGAGCATCATTTCCTACTAGGTTCTCGGCAACTGACTTGATAAGGATCTCTTTGGACTCAATTTGTTTCTCAACGTACTGCTGAGTCGATTCTTCCATCGAATCGAAGGTGTAGTTCAAACAAACACCGAAAACTGAACAAAAAGAAAATGCTCGGGTTTTGATTACTCTTTCCCAATTATGATACAAGTTAAAAGAAATCATAGACACGTTCTAATTCTTTGACGTCACTTGAGACATGAACCACAACAAAGGAATGGCAGGTGACTGGATCTATACAACCATTTCGTGCAACCCACAAACCTGGTCGAGGTGCTATGCAAGTAAGCCCTGCTCGATGAATAGCTCTCCCAACAGACACATCTTCCTGATGCGTTAAAAAAGGTAAATAACGTGATTCCAGAAGAAGAGGAGGAATCAACGGAGAACTCAATACATAGGCGGCACCAGTGGCATAGTTTGGTATAAATCGATCAATACTAACCAATTCAGAAGGAATATAGTGACTTGAAGAACGATTATGTGTTTCATAGACTCCTCGATTGTAGCAATTCCCCAGATAAAGAAATTTGATACGCTTCAGATGATTTGCATCAACGATGGAAAACAAAGAATTAATGTTTATCACACAGTCATCATCTGTTTTAACGAGAAAGTCAAAGGATATTTGCGAATCATAGATCGATTGTAATGCATTCAATACGGCTAAGGACAAGTTATGATAACAATCCACATGATCCAGCTGTAAAATATCAGCATACTGTTGACTCTCTTTAGAAACATTCGTTTTCTTATCACATCCCATCACAAAAAAGTAAGACATGTTAAATACTCTCAAATGTCGTTGGTAGTGTTTTCGAATCAGAGCACGTTGCTGTTGATGAGGGGGTGGAGAGAGAATCAGAAAGAGGACGTGACATGTTTCATTATTTAGTACTGAAGGAAATGAACGAATCTGATACAGATAACCAAAGGGAATCAGAGGATAATCTGGATCACGGCAACTGTGATAGGAAAAGGGTCTTCCAAACCGTTTTTCATGCTCGGATTCTTCTTTTTCTAATCCCATTAAAGGATGTCGAACTTGGAATAACTCCTTCATATTCATATTCACACTTCTATCCTCTATAATATATAGACCTAAACAATAATAACGGAAGCAACACTAATGCCTCGTATCCTCGATTTGATAGCAGAAAGAATATACGATTGGATGTGTCCAGTCAGTACATAACAATTGAAGGAAAAGAAAATCACTACACACAACCAACTAAACAACCATAATCCCATCTCCATCAATTAGGAATAACTGAGAAGGGACTGTTACGTTTCCAGTTCGATCAATTGAAGCTCTGATTGTGTTGTTGTGGGATTTGGTAAAAGCGCCAAAAAACCGTATCCACCGCCTTCTGTCCTGGGTGAAGAAGACACATCAATTCCTACATATTCGAGATGCCTAGTATTGCTGAATGGGATTCGATTTATAACAAAACTCTAGAGATGATCAGTGTAGGAGATAGATGCATGTTCAGTGATTGGCATAGAGAGTGAAGGGAGCACTTGATCCTCATTCTGGAACGAAAGATGTAATTATTATAGATCTAAATTGACGATAGTTTGCAAAGGTTCAGACACAACTCGATGTAGTAGAGAATAACATTCGGAAGATGCAGACCGACTTAACAAGCATGTCACAAGATGCTGCAAAGTATAAACTGTATTTCCAGTTTTTAAAGGGTGATGTTTAGTACTGATCGAGAAGTAAAGCGTCGTACGAATATGATAGATGGATTACTTCGGGAAAAGGTTTGAGTGATTTTGATAAATTATGACTAGAAAGATTGTGATGCGAAATTTGCATCTTCTGGAGGTAATTTGAAGATGAAGTGACACTCCATGGAAGTGAATAATGGATAGGAATCAGTTGGTTCATGCAAATGTCGACCCAGAGAGTCTAACAAAGCAGTCGGACGCTGACCTTCATCATATGCAGGAACAGATATTTGCTAGTATAACAGTGTTTGTCCCATAAGGTATAGATCAGGAACAGGCTCTTGTTGATATTAGCGACACTTTAGGTCGTCTTCATGAGATTGGATCTGCCATTGGAACTGAAGCCGATCTGCATGTGGTAGGGAACTGTTAAGAGAGCTGAATGCCTAGAAACTGCTAGATGAAATGGATAGTAATGTGGATGTTGCTAAGAACCGTTTGATGCAGGAGAGCAAACGCGCGAAGAAAGTTAGCAAAAATTCGGGAATGTGTAGATGGTATTGTGTGATTATTCTACTGCTGATTCTTCTGATATATCAGATCATATTTTACTTTAAGCACTAAGTTGTGATTATTTGTTGTACTTCACATGAGTATGTTATCTGTAATAAGGTGTATTAAAGACAATGTCGAAACCTGTTTTCCATCCTAGAAACTTCTTCAAAAATGTAGCAGATAAATCTATTTAGCGAAAGGATAAATGAGAATCGAAGGAAATGATATTTGTACTTTTGTCGCGGTTCTTTCCGAATACTGGTAGGAATAGAATACAGGTTTAGGCCCTTATACCCAATTAGTACTGCACCTTAGTACCCATGATGGCCTATAAAGAACCACTGTACTTTGTTTCTCTATAATTATCAATAACATTGTTACTGTAAAGTTTGACTCATAATTCCCTTAAGAATGAGTGTGGCTCCTACTTTTGGTACACAACATAAGGTTATGTCTGGAAAGAAGCGAATCATGGTGTGTGGAGGTGCCGGCTTTATTGGTTGTCATCTCTGTACTCGTTTAGTGGAGATGGTATACTATTTTGTTTATCATTTGATCCCCTAGGGACATGATGTTATTTGTGTTGATAATCTCTTAACGGGATCTAAGGAGAACATCAAGCATCTTATTGGAAAAGTAACTCCACTGTTTAGAAATTCATGGATAGCCCAATTTTGATTTCCTTCTTCATGATATCCGTCAGCCTTTGTTTGTGGAAGTTGATGAGATTTACAACCTGGCTTGTCCCGCTGCTCCTATACACTATCAGGTAATTGTGATAATGAATTAATGAACTCAGACTTACCCTATTAAGACATTTGAATGTTGTGTCCTGGGGATTTTGAACCTTCTTCATCTAGCTCGTGATACTGGATGCAGACTTCTTCATGCAAGCACAAGTGAAGTTTACGGAGATCCATCTGTTCATCCTCAGACAGGTAAATTATGAATATTGCTCTTGATTCTAGAGGATTATCATGGTAATGTGAACCCGATTGGACCTCGTTCATGCTATGATGAGGGAAAGCGTGCGGCCGAGTCCATTATGTTCGATTACTATCGTACATATAATCTCGATATTCGTGTAGTTCGTATTTTTAATACTTATGGACCTTTCATGCATCCTTATGATGGACGTGTTGTGACTAATTTTATTCGTCAGGCTCTTCGTGGAGAGGATATCACAATTTATGGAGATGGAAGCCAAACGCGCTCATTCCAGTATGTGGACGATCTGATTGAGGTGGGATAAGGGATGTTACATTATATGTAGGGAATGGTTCGTATGATGGAGAAGGACGATATCATCGGACCTTTCAACTTGGGTAACCCTGTAGAGTTTACTGTGAAGGAGCTTGCTGAGAAGGTGGTGAAGATGACTGGAAGTAAGAGCAAGATTGTATATTTGGATCTACCTAAGGATGATCCATGTAAACGTAAACCAGATATTACTCGTGCTAGTAAGAGTTTGAGAAGAGAGTTATGGATAGAGGAAGCTCTTGGGTGGGAACCAAAGATTCAGCTTGATGAGGGTCTCGTGAAAGTTATTGAGTATATGAAGACTATTGATTGGAATAGTGTCCGTATGCCAAATCTCGTCAACAATATGGATACTATTATGAACCCCAAGGTTTAGGTCAGTCCCGTGATTCTTTGTTTGTTTCCCACCTTTTTTCTTGTCATGAATCCAGCTTCTCAAGTCACTGTTATGAAATGCAAATTGCTCTCAGCGCAGACTTTAATTGACGTTTTAAATGCCGTGTATTGTTTTCATTTCTAAATCATTTGTAGTAATAGTGGGGACAAAACAGAGCAAATTCGGATTGATGTCAGTGATACTGGACTATCATTCCATGTAAATGACAAGACTAAGGCGATTCAAGTATCAACACATCTAGCAACATCTCTATTTTACGAATATAATATGGAAGGGCCTACAGACTCTATAACATGCAATTTAGAACCTTTTTCGAAATGTGTATCCATTTTCGGTAACAGTAAATTGCTGATGACAACACTACAAATGATGTATTCCTCTGATGAACGGTGTATTAAACTCATCCTTGATGAAAATGAGTTAACATGGGTGTTTTCCCTTAGTTGTAGGATGCATAGTGAATGTCAAATTCGAACTCTTCTTTCTGTTGATGATGTAGCTGATTATGCACCGCTCTTCACTGATGATCTCACAGTATGTTTGTAGTGTCCTTATTACATAGATCCTAGGCACCATCATTGATCCTCCTGCACTTCGTAGCGTTCTATGCGAAGTGGATAGCATGAAGAGTGCTTCTGAAGTGGAAATTGCTTGTCATCCTGAGGGAGGATTATGCATTTCCTGTACGGATTCCCTCGTATCGTATGTCGATATCTACATTATTTTAAATAGATATGATGGGTTCTTAGATAATGTTGGTTCCATTTTATCCGAGTTCTATTGCAAGGAGGAGAAAAGCTGGAAATACAGCAAGCAACTTCTTTTACGGTGTGGAAAGCCGTTATCCCTTGCTCTGAAGGTCTTTCTTCGAATCAACAATAATGGGATTATCTGTATTCAACATCTCTTAAATGACGATGCCGAAGTACAGTTATTCATTGATTGTTTTCTCCATCCCATGGAGACTGTATCATTTCTTGTTTGTTGGAACAATTTGGTTATAGGAAGATTATTTAATTCAAGAAATGTATTATATGGGGTACAGGAAAACGTTTGTTGGCGCATCATTCGTAATTGTTTTCATCTTACTTCCACTAGCCTGGTATTCCTATTATTCAATTAAAGATAATACACGAATTCCCATCGAACGGACAAAAGAGATTAATTCTTCTTTGGTACAGGTGTCTTTTATTGTTGATCTTGTAGAGTAGTTTTGTAGTAGATATGAATAATGTGTGCAATATGTATTGCGGTCATTTCATAGTTGTCTCACTTTTCTCAGTCGGATCTTCTAAATGAAGATTATGCTTCATCTATATTAGGTTGGATAGGAGAAGATGGGAATTGGAAACGCATCTTCACAGGAAAGGAAAATGCTATGACTCCCGAATCATTCCATTCGATTGTTGACAATAAGGGAGCTATGATTCATCTAATTGAAGATGATGATAACAACATCTTCGGAGCATACTCTTCTGTGGGTCTAGATTCATCAAAGGGGAACGGTATTATTTATGGCGACAAATACCATTTCCTCTTTACTCTCAAGAACCCCTATTCCATTCCACCTACCATGTTTAGGAATAAGGAACCGCGTATTTGCATTCTCTATGTCGATGTGTATGGGCCTTCTTATGGTTCTCATGGTGATCTCACTTTCCGAGGTCATGACGGTCATTTCTGTGATTCACACAGTATCAACTTTCCGTGGTCCTATGAAGATCCCACAGGTAAAGGTAACCTCATTTTTACTGGAAAGGAAAAATTCTGTGTCAAAAACATGGAAGTGTTCATTCGTGAGTATCCTGTTTCTAAACAGTTACTATCTAAATAGACTTAACTATATACATTTATGAGCAGTGGTACTGAATCTTTTAGCAGGGGAATGAGTGACCTCATATACTAAAGAATGACGAGCCCTTGTTATAGCTAAAGCGACTCGACCAAATCCACT
>JANPWN010000296.1:0-25166 GCA_027406425.1 Blastocystis sp. subtype 8
TCGCAACTGTCATCATGTTCTGAGTGAGTGTTCCTGTCTTATCAGAACAAATGCATGAAGTAGAACCTAATGTCTCCACTCCCTCGAGATTCTTCACTAGCACATTCTTGGATGACATACGATTAGCAGTAAGGGAGAGAGAGACAGTGACAGTAGCCAAAAGACCCTCAGGGACATTGGCCACAATGATTCCGATCATGAAGACAAGATTGGTTATGATATCAGTTCCAAGGAAACAACCCACAATAAAGAAAATAACACCCAGCGAAATAGCAACAACTGAAATGATAGAAATAAAGTGATCCAACTCAATAGCAATAGGAGTCTTCTCAGTTCCAGTACTCAGAGTTAGTTTTGCGATGCGACCCATGAATGTGTCGTCACCAACTGCTAGAATGACTCCTTTACAAGAACCCTTCGGGACCTGTGTTCCAAAAAAGGCCATGTTCTGCGTTTCCAGTGGATTCGGGTCGGTGTAATTCGGAGAGCGTTTACACGGCTCCGACTCTCCCGTTAGCGATGCATTGTCCACTTGCATATCGTCAGAACATTCTAAAATACGAATATCCGCAGGAACCTTATCTCCTGCTTTTAAATTGATAACATCCCCGATCACAAGATCTTCGGCATTCACCTCCATAGGTTTTCCATCACGAATCACAGTACACTGATTGGGCATCATACTCTTGAAAGACTCCATGAGATCATTTGACTTCTTCTCCTGGAAGTAGGTAAAGAGACCAGTAAGAATAACTACAGCGACGAGGACGATGCCCAGATACAGGTTTTCGATTTCCTTCTTCAAACCATATCCAATGAAACAGAGAATACCTCCTCCTAACAACAACAGAGAGAAGAATCCCGTCATGTTCTTCACAATCTTAAGCCATTCAGGGATGCTCTTTGGGGGTGACATTCTGTTGGGCCCATATTGTTCAAGACGATGCATATGCTCCTTCGAGGATAGACCCTTATCGGCATCAGTATGTAAACGTTCCCCTAAAAGTACAGAGAGATCAATTCGGTGGTAATCAGTAACTTCATTCACACGTTCTTTTTCCGCAGTATTCTTATCAACCATCAAAAAGTTTAGTATCCCTTTGGCCCCAGTTGTGATATGGGCCCAATTAATAGGGCCCACAAAACGAAAGAATGACAAACATGATCGTGTAGTCCTTGGATTATACAAAACATAGCTTTCTTATCAATGTTACATAGAAACTGGAAGCTTATCTGACGGGAATGCTAATCAGGTTATACCGAAAGGAGTTCGTTTGCTCTAGAGTAGTGGCTAATAACTCTTTCAGTTTCGTTGGGATTCAAACAGAAGCAAGCAAGAACTTGGAATCCGTGGCAATTCTTCCGATAAGATTAGCGCAACGACAACTTTACCAGACTTGCTTGCAGTTACTATTATTCATTATTTGTTGTGTTTTGATATTTAAATGTTTAATCGCTTCCTTGGAACTGCAAAGCCCGTTGAAAAGAAGGAGGATAAGCCCATTGATATGAGTCGTATCACAGAACACATGGGTCGATTGGATCAACGTGAGGAGCGCATTCAGAAGAAGATCCAGGACCTTGATACGCAATTAGAACAGTAGACTTCACTGATTTACTCTTATGAATAGGATTAAGCAGAAGATAGCAACTTCATCTGGATCTACATACCAGACATTGCGTATGCAGGCTTCGAATGTAGATAATTAAAGTTAACCTGAAGCGTAGATTATCAGACAAAAGAATATGTATTTGAACCAGCTGAAGAGTGTAACGAATATGAACCTAACGATGGGTCAGACAGCAGCTACCATTGAGAATGCGCAAATGATGAAGGAACAGTATGATGTGATGAAGGAGGTTTCTTCTGCACAGAGTCAGATGTTCCAGGTTGGTGTTTGAGGGTGACAATAAGAGTTAGTCAATCAATCTGAATGAATTCATGACACTGAATGATAAGATGCAGGACATGCGTGACGACATGGATGATGTGCAGGAGATGATGATGGACGGAATGATGGGAGATAACGAGATTGATGAAGAGGCTTTGGATCGTGAACTTGCAGACATTCATATGAATGGAATGCCAGTGAGTGGAGATGTGATGCCCACTCCTGCTTTCCCCGATCCTACTCCTGTTGCTCCTGCTCCGGCTCCTGCCATGCAGTCGTATAACTTTAATGATGATTTGAATCGATTGTAACTTAGAAGTTGTTTGTTGAAGAGAAATAGGACTGAGAGCGGATTTAGGGTATACAAGAATAGATGAGACAGTTCCAACTAGACTGTTCATCACAACTGAAATGAATAATACTATTAGCCACACGTTAGAAGTATTGGTATGTCTTCAAAAAAATGCTTTCTAGATTCCTTGCTACTTCGTAATCTTCTTAAAATGTATTCCTAATACTGTAGCGCTACTTCCGTACGATTGGCAGTCAAGCCTCTTTCGCGATGTTTCACTACACGCTTCTACGACTCAACTCTCTTCCAGTCGCTTAAAAAGGAGTATCAGAGTGTTTCGGAGACCGAAGAGAAGGGTAAGGATAGCATGGATTCTAAAATGTAGATGTAACGGCTAGTTTGGAGAAATTGACCAAGCAATTTAACAAGATGTATATCTCAGACATAGTGGTAATCATTAGGGGGTGGGAAGTGACAAATGACTGTGGTTCTTCTCTTGTGTCTCTCTCGAAGCAGATCACAGATGATGAAGATATATTTGTCTCGTTCAAGGCCGATATGCAGAGTGACATTTCGGTTCCTGAAGATGTTGTCTTTTTTGTGTATCCTAAGGTTTAGAAGGAGTCTAGTTATGCTGAGCTTGAGTTCAAGGTATTCCAAAATGTGGGAACCCATGTAAGCCAGAGTTCGGACAAAGATCAGGAGGAAAACTATGGTGTTGATCTTCAAATGATATTTGTCTGCAATTCTTCTCCAGATACACCTTTGGAAGTCCTTCATATGGATTCGGCTGTGGGTGTGGAGAGTGATGGTGCTAATATTTCTGTGTCTGAAGATCGTTATCCAGGTCCTCCTTATGATGAGTGGGACGATTCGATTAAGAAGGATGTTATGAATCACCTGAAGGATCTTGGAATCACGGAGAACTTCTCAAAACTTCTGCGTCAATTTGCCCTTGATAAGGAGTACAGTGAGTACATCAATTTCCTTCGAAATGTGGCCATTGAACCAGAAACGAGTGTATCGGAAATGAAGTGAGTTTAGTTCCTTTTTGTTGTTTGTTGGAAGAGTTAATATTCTTGATATGGATGATCCTAACTGTTGGCATAAGGGGTTTGATTGAGTCTAGTGGGTGCGATTAATCAGGAACAGTCTAGTTGCGAAAACAGTACTGTTGATGACTCTACAGTCGTGAAAAATGATGAATATTGGTTTAGTTGTAGGAAGACTTCCATTCGTGTTTATCAACTACTTTAGCAGATGAAAGTATACAGGAAATAGATGAAGGAAAAGATGAAGTGGTTACTGTAGAAAAGAAGTCAACATCAACCGCTTTTATTCTCTTCAATGTTTTCTTCTTCATAGCTATGATAGTATTGGCTTTTTTGATTTTTACAGTGAGAATAGTAGGAAGATGTTAGATGTAGAGTCCAATGGTAACTACAGAAATGTGTTCGAAGGATGTAAAAAGATGTCTCTTTTCACTAATGGCAGATGCACGTCGATACTTTGATTATTACTTCTAACAAACCTGTTTAATCAAAATTAATATTATACAGATCAAACTGAGTCAGAAATGGTTCTAATTCTGTTTTCATCACATCCAGATCAATATCTTCACGAATGAATGAGCCAACAGAAAAGCGTTTTGCAGTGTAGACACTGTCACAATCCATGTGGGCACCAAAACGACAGTAGGGATGGGACTCTTCAAACTCATAGAGACACTTCAAGAGAGAAGTAGCACTTCCAGTTCCACAGAGAATACTCATCACATGATTATAGCACTCACGGTCAATCAAAGGGTCTGTTTTCCCATTCAAATACTGATGAGAATACTCCCGAAGATAGCATTCATAATCCCAAGGAATGTCGCATTCTGGTCTATTTGATTTAACAACACTATATGCTTCATCATATGTACAACGGTCCTTCCAAATGCAGTATCCAATAGCACAGGAACAAGAACGAGTAACACCATAGACACAATGAATGAGTACATTTCGTTTTTTACTTATATAGGAGTCAATAGTAGAATTAATATGTTCATAATAGTCCTTGATGGAGAACAAGCCATTCCTCAAGACAGAATGGCGCTGGATCCGGATTGACGGGTCGTTAAGAGAATATGTGTCCTCACAGCAGTTAACAATCAACTGAATGCTGAGATTATGAAGGAGTTGCTACCTGTTACCAATCGATACAATATCAACCTCGTTTTGAGCAGCTAGCAAGGTTCCAACATAGAGACCATCTCGAATCAAGGATACATTACTCATACTAATAGAAATAGTCCAGTAGTTGAGGGAAGACGAGAGAGTGATAAGGGAAAAAGAGAAATGGAGTCACCGATTATCCACAGTGAAATAACCTTCACAAATGGTTTCCGCGGGAATTCCGAAGTACGCTGTCATACGCCACTGGGTTTATTTCACGTGCATGTGTGGCAGTAATCATGTCATCTGTTGACTTAAAAAGTGACGACAAGTTGATACAGAGTCCTACAAATACAGTTCCTTCTCGTACAGTATATGATGGTGAAGGAGACGAGGATATGTCTCCTGAGTCCATTTCGGCAACGTCAAGGAAAGAGTCTCATCGCGCAAGTGAGAGAGTTCTAGTTTCCGTTTTTTCTAATGCGTAGAAGCGACGCGAGCGATTGAGTATGAGTATGAATACCCTTGACAACATTATCAGACAAACAAGAAAATTTGCCAATAAGAAGTCCGTGAAACTGGACAAGAATTCGATTATTGAGCATGCAATTGCATATATTCATGAGCTACAGCAGGTTAATGCTATGTATGCAAAACGTTTGGAAGAGGCCAACTCGCAGATTTCTAGTTTGCAGTCATTACTAATGAATTCACATCACATAAATCCTGTTGTTCCTTTATCTCAGTAGAGATTGTTAAATGGGTTTGAGACTTAGATCTGACTCTGTACCCTTTTATCCTTATCCTCAAGGAGTAAATAGTATGCCAATGTGGCAAACTCCTCCATATACCTCTTTTGATAATCTTATACAAGTGGCAACGAATATGAAGGATCTTTAGTCATTTTTGAGTATTTGTTTCGACAGACTGTATCCAATTATGTCGATTATGTGGATAATAGAAGAGAGTCATAGGTTACCAACATCATTCATACATCTGCTTAACAAACATTTCTATTGAAGACGATAGAATCCACCAATCAGTAATCCAATACCTACAGCTACCAGCATTATCCCCCTTGTTCGTTGCTGTTCCTATACGATAAACCAACTCCACAACAGAAACCGATTCTTCGGTAATTGAACGCGCAGACACAGTAAGAGTAGTGATACCACCTGAATGAATATAATAGTGACCCTCATTCTTGGAGAGTATACCACGTACATACACAGTCTGTGAGACCTTCATACCCTCTTCCCTCGTTATTACAGATTCGTCAATAGGACTATTCTCAGAAAAATGTGCACGTTCAATATCAGGCAAATATGGTTCCTTCTCCTCTCTAAGTAGCTCACGTTTTTGGAATGAATTCAAAGACATAAGAATCAGATTGTGAGGAAGAATGACTTCAGGAATAGAGACAGTTATAAGCTGACCATTCGTTGTAACTATATCGAAGGGATAACCCTTAATATGGGATTCCACTACAATTCAATCCCCTCAAGTACCAGTTACATGTACTAGTAGTATCTTTCCATGTATTTGTATTCTGGTCGAAGACACGAGAATGAAGTTCTGTAGTCTTCTTGAAAATGGCATAATCCTTGTGATCAGCCTTTTCTTCATCGCAAATTCTATGGATCTAGCATAATGAGTCCAATCTAATCTCACTTTTCCAGATACCAGAACAGGTACTTCCTTTCCCTCTTTCTCGTTATTTAAAAGGCGAAGAGCTTCATTAAGATTGTAAAATTGTGTAGTTGTGAAAAATCCCGATCTACACTAGACTCTTTAGAAATATTTTATACTTGAATAGATATGAACCTCCGAGAATTGAAAAGACGGTTCCTGAAAAGAGAAGTGTTACACTTCCTGATCGCTTCTTTCGGTCTCCTTCACCTTTTCGGATATTCAAAGTCCTTTTGAAGGCGTCGAATACGTCCTGAGAGTTCATAGAATCAATGTGATTCTGAAAGCATTTCAACAACAAACAATGGATTTTCCCTGCTCTTCATCCAATATCATTTCGATCCTGTCGAACACATCCTATCATGTGACACCTCGTCTTCTACCTTACCGAGTAATCACGATCTTTTTTTGACATTATCTTCGAGAAGATACATGTATCTTTGTATTTAATCTCCAAAACTCCATTTTTGTTGGATGCCTAGCTCGTTAGTGGAAAGAACAAACTTTACTAGACATTCGATACGTCCTCGTATTTCGGGATAATGATGCGTAAGATCACGCATCACCTTATCAGCAGTATTATCAAAAGGGCATGAAGACGAGTAGTATACAATGAAATCAGTCATAGTTTATGGTAACAAGAAACAGAATGATAGAATAAAGGGTTAATAATGCAGAATTCTATTAGAGATATAGAAGATCGATTAGAATTGTGCAATGAGTGTGTTAATTTCATGAGTATTCTAGAAGAGCTAGTTCAGTCAAGAAACTCTATCTACTTTTGAGTGGGTTGTAAGTGACCTCGGTTAACAATGAAACCCTACAAAGCAAATTAAAACAAACACCACACAAAGAAAAATACCCACTTTACAACTCCGCTTCCATCACTTCCTTCACCTTCCTTACATAGTCTACACTTCACTACATTCATACTACCTCCTACCACTCTTTTCATAACAACCAGTACATTTCGTTCCGTGTTCAGCCAGATATGACTTCAACTGACTAATCCGCATTTTACTGGGATCCATCTTTTGCTCCGAAGTGGAAGGCTTATCAGCATTATATTTGACAGCACAGAATTCTGGATTGTTCTTATTCAGCTTACGAATACAAATATCCTCGGCTGGCATTCCAAAAGACAGAGGTCGTGATAACTCTCTCTTAATGGGATCAATGTGATAACACTATAGATAATAACACCAGTCAACAACTACAATCTTCTTTTGTTCAGGACTAATCTTCTTTTGCTTACAATATGCGGCAATCTTGTCTTCAATCGCCAGCATGTCGTTCTTGTCATTTTCTGTCAGAGTCTTTTCAATTCCTTCAACAACATCAATACAGACTATTTATTAGATCTTGTAACTGAATCTGACCTTTGCAGTCCTCTGCAGATAGTCTCTTAGCATCCACACTCATAAAGAGAACAGATAGAAAAACCAAAAAGACCAAGCGAAATGCCTTCATTGTAATTCAAAGGAAATTGTGACCTTTTTGACATGAAAAATGGGAGAGATTTCGATTCGAACTTTCGAAATGCTAGGTTTCTCTTATGTTTCGTTATTAAGATTTGAAAGACAGTGTCAAAATCATATGAGCAGATTTGGAACTGCCATTACCATCAACTCATGTACATAGGTAATACCAGAAGTAATAGATAATAATCGTTATTTAAAGATACATGAGGAAAGACTTTTTCCAATTGTTATTCAATCGCAGTTTAGTCATTGGAATTTCGCCAATAAGCGAATTCGTTTTTTAACTGATCTACTGATCCACTGTTTGTATGGAAGAAATGGATTTTAAGGTGGGGCACAAGTATCGCCTCGGGAAGCGGATAGGTCGAGGTGCATTTGGTGACATTTACTATGGAACGGATATTACATGCAGTACATCGATGTGTGCGAAGATGACTTCTAGAAATGAATGTGGCCATAAAAATGGAATCTGTCACATCCAGAAATCCGCAACTAGCGTATGAGGCAAAAGCGTATCATTATCTCCGAGAAGGAGTCGCCGTACCTCGAGTGTATTATTTTGGAACGGAAGAAACATATAATGTGATGGTAATGGATCTACTAGGTCCCAGTTTGGAGGAATTGTTCCGATACTGTAAAGGCAAGTTTTCACTAAAGACAGTGTGTATGCTGGCTCAAGAAATGATCTTACGAGTGGAATACATGCATTCCCAATCTTTCATTCATCGTGATATCAAACCAGACAACTTTGTAATAGGTATTGATAAGATGGCAAATGTGGTTTATTTAATTGATCTGGGATTGTGCAAGCGGTATCGTTTTCCTAATTCTAGTAATCATATTCCGTGATCCCTTTTCTTTTTGCTGATTTCTAGATATCGTGAAAACAAGAATCTCACTGGTACTCCCCGGTATGCTTCCATAGCTAATCATCTGGGTATTGAACAGAGTCGTCGTGATGATTTGGAGTCTTTAGGCTATGTGTTTGTCTATTTCCTTCTTGGAAAGCTCCCATGGCAAGGACTACGTGCAGAAAACAAAAAAGAAAAGTATAATCGGATTCTGGATTACAAATTGAGCGTGACAATTCCTGACTTGTGCAGTGGATTACCTATTGAGTTTCAGGACTATTTGACATATTGTCGCGGACTTCGCTTTGATGAAACCCCGGATTATGAATACTTACGTGGTCTTTTCAGGAATTTGATGGAGTCTAGGGGATTTGTGAATGATGGTATTTTTGACTGGATGATAAAAGGACTTCCGCGAGACATTTCGATGATTCCCAAGTTTTGTCAGACAAATGAAGGGGTGTTGTTGCCATGCTTTTTAAAGCCAACATCGCGTGTCTATGCTGAAGCAATGACAAAATCAGGTAAGTGTGAATGAGGAGGATGATTGCATAGAGGTGACGCGTGTGTTGGGGGCTGTAGATAGTACTTATTCGAGTAGTAGTGCTATTTTATCTCCAAATAGTTGTAAATCACTGGAACATGGACTCCTTTTTTCTGTGAAGGTAGACGATGGAAAGAGTGGTGATGCCAATGTTGTTGGTGAAAGTGCTGTCAGAAATATTCCTTCAATCCCTGTCGTTGCAGTTAGGGAAGGTGATAATCAGAAGACTGCTGCAGTACCTGCAGATATTATTTGTGAGGATAAAAAGACTGTTCAGAATACTACGGAACAACGAATACCGCAAACGGAATCTCTCGATTCCGTTCAATCCGAATCTGCAAATTCGGAACTCCAAACAAAGAACGTGCTAACAGAAATATAAATGTGATATTTTGGCGAATAGTTGTTTTATGTTTGTTTAATATGTCTCGTCTCATTGAGGAAATTGGTAATTTGGAATGTAAAAGAAGAGTTTCATTGCCAGATATCGTTCAAGATGTTGTGTTAACCGTTATCAGTACAGAGAGTATTCAAACCAGTTGTCTCAAATTCAGGAATTTATCTCAAAGTGAAAAGAGACATAATATACAACAACTTCTTGTTAATTGTGTTCGATATGTGAAAAGTTGCCCAAACTGCGAACAAGAAGTCAGAGATATGATGTGGATGTTGATTAAAGATAATACGTGTTGGCTGCAGTGGAGGACAAAGTGCTTAGCCTTATTGTTATGCTCAGCAATGCATATAGATTCGCAGCAAATAGACTCTTTTTGTATTTTCTTAAATAGTTTCATCTACTCCGGAATCATCTTAGATGATCATAATGAAGTATGGATATGTCTGTTTCAGTTGATGGAGCAACTGGATAAGAGAAAGATTGCTGATTGGGTGGATTGTATGCGATCTGTGGAAGAGCATCGACAGATGTCTCGTCCTGCCATTTCTGCTTGGTTAAGGAGTTTTACTTTTCCACTTCATCATTTCAAGGAGTGTTTAACTTTGTGCATTGATACACCAAAAGAAGCTTTGCATTATGACCAACAGATTCATTACTATCTCCATATTCTGGAAGGAGTAAGAACAGGGATGAATTTGAATGATAGTGTGTGATCGTGCATTTACAGGACTGTGTAACGGAAGTGTTTCAGCGCCTTCAGGACCTCTTAGGTTTATTAAGTGAGGATTCACTTAGTTCTATTCATGGGTCTGTTGTATCGATAGAGGATCATATTTGTGACTTGATGTATCAGATTGGTCGATTTGGTGTAACATTTCCCTCCATTGTGGATACTGTGAAGAATGTATTTGACTGAAAAAGAATTGAGATATAGGAATCATCTTCAACAGCAGTGAAATACTGTTGGCTATTTGTTGCATATGTGGAGGGAGTAATTGATGAAGGAACTAACAAAGATTCGGGCATTCATCTTCGCAGTGAAACACTTCAAAATCTCATTACTCAACTCCTTCACCTAACTTCCTCTCTTCATCATCGAGCTCTTACAAACACAATTCCATTTGCTATCAAAACAGCAACCCGTCTCCTCTCACTTCAACAAGGGAAATGGCTAACTCCCAAACGTCTTCTTAAATCATATCTCATATTTGTAGTCATCAACTCTTCTCTTTTCGTCTTTCAAATAACTCATTCTCCTCTTCCCTCTCTCTCCTTTTCTCCTCATGAAATGGAAGTGTGTACTGAATGGTTTCTTCAGCGAATTAACTCACTGAAACTTAATCATGACACTTCTTGCTATCTTGACTCATTCTGCTCTGAAACTACACTCTATCAGGATGCTTGTGAATACTGTCTCTATTGTGCAGTGACGTGGAATTTGAGTTTCGAACCACATGCGGCGGTCAAGGTTGTAGAGTGGTTGACGAAACTCTTACAGATCACTAATTGTCATGTCGAAAATCAGGACTTTTTTATACGAACATGTTCAACACTTCAGTCTATTCTCCAGAAATCTCCACGATTATCATTGCTAACTATATATGACCCTCTAACAGACTGTGTGCTTCAAGTTGCATCGTTTGTAAAGTTCACAGCAGGAATCAAGGCAATTTATGGAGTGCTTCAAGCAGAGTGCTCTGCTATTCTATTGGATTCTGATGAGTCCTATGGAAGTCGGTATTTAGAGCATATGATCCAAAGCATTGTGAACCAATTATCAGTCTTGACATTGTATGAATATGCGACGTGAGAACTCCTCGATTATTTCATAGATAGGCATCTCCAGTGTTTAGTAGATTTGTTTAGAATGATTCCAACTGAGATTTTATTCCCATATATGCATAAGATTCTATTATTCGCAGAAGGAGGATGGAATGATGGTGTGAGAGTAGAGCAAGCAGTTTCACTGTTACGGTTTCTTATTACAGTGATTGAGAAATGTCCACTTCGAGCAAGTCAGTTAATCGATCAGGAAGTTATATATGGATTCGATGCTTGTGTTTATTCAGGTCGGTTGTCAGAGACTTATCGAGAGAAGATAGTGGAGGTTGTGAATGAGTATTGGTTACTTTTGTTGCAACTTCGCCCTGCACAAGTTAGTGAGTATTTGAGGTGTTTCTATAACCAGATTGAGAGGAAAGATGTATATGATGTTCGACCATGGTTATCCAGTGCCTTTACCAATCATTGCAGGACATGTGAAGTGTGTGAGAAGTATCATAATCAAATTGAGAAGTGTTTGGTTTCCTATGTTTATTGACACGATCCTAGTCCTATATCCTATTGTCGCCTTTTCATTCTCTTTCATACACTTCCTCAACAAACACATCAAAACCAACCCTTTCTCCGACTCATTCTCCATGAATCATCAGGCATACGATAATTGAATACTGGCTGTAATTTCTCCTGCTTCTTATTCTTCGTGATGGTTTTGCCATCGGCCTTCTTATAAAACTTAGGCGCAAGTTCCACAAGCCACTTCGGATCAATCGCTACATCTCACACTTGCAAAGTAATCATACACATCACATTCATCATATACTCACGAGAAGTCATTCGAATCATTGAATAACACACCCATTCTGGTTCTCGACCTTTCAAACTCGACGAAGGATGGAGGTGACTAGATAACAAATCTCATGAATTCCTTACACAACTGTTCCATCGAGAAGACACTTATAACCATCTGTATCACGCTTCGCCACATTTGTGAAATAACCGCTTACGATACTCTTCTGAACTGCTTTATAGTCATGATCACTATATAGAATGGGCATCTTGAATTGTGTCATCATACGCTGTAACTGACTTCGAATATCTTCTGCTCGACGTAACGCTCGCTCCTGAAGGAATCGATCATCACACCATTTCTTCGATTTCCCATTTTTCTGCCAATTATTGTAGATGGTGAGATAAGTAATCTGATCTCCTTCAGCAGCGAATAGCATTGCATGTTTCTGATCTGCTTGAGCCTGCTTGTCTTTGGGACGAAGGAAAAGATTCTCCTCTGAGAGCATACTTACCACGGTCAGAGTGTCTCCACTGCAACCAAGCTCTACAGATGTGATCAAGGCTTTGGAGAGTTGAGGAGAGAGAGGGAATACAGCCATTTGCGAACCCAGAGGAGTTAATAATCCATCATCATCCAAACAGTCAAGAGTGTAGAGACGTTCCATAGCCTTCACAATAGCTTGTTGAGTAGGAGGATCCAAGAAATCGAAGTGGAGGACATCAGTGATCTGCATGGCTTTCAGCATCAACACAACATTATCCAGATTCGATCGTTGAATCTCTGGAATAGTGTGGGGTAACATTTCCGTCTTCTTCTGTTTCTTGGTATACAAACGATAACACTTCCCAGGACCCGTTCGTCCAGCACGACCCTTACGCTGCTTCGCAGAGTCCTGAGAGATGGGCACAATGATGAGAGAATCCATTCCCGTTTTAGGATTATAAACTGACTGTTTGCAGAAACCACTATCCACTACATAATAGATACCATCGATTGTCAATGAGGCCTCAGCAATATTTGTGGCAACCACCACTTTTCGATATCCAGGTGGAGTTGGTTGGAAGATGAGTTGTTGCTGATCATTGGTCTGTGCTCCAAAAACAGGACAAATTAACATTGGAGGAATACTATCATCAGGAACTCTTCGTTGTCTTTCTTCAAGAGCCTATGCTTCATATCTCCCAGACTCACTCACTTCACAGACATATTCAATCTCTTCTTGTCCCGTAAGAAATACAAGGATATCACCTGGAGGCTCTTCTCTATTTATATCCCATACAGTCTGAAGAGAAGACTCAACATAATTGGACTCCGGCTCAGAGAGATAATAAGTGGTAACAGGGAAGGTGCGTCCTTTGATACTCAGAATAGGACAATTATCTACATGTGAGGCAGAGAATATATGCTGACTGTAATATTGGGAGAATTTCATAACATCGAGAGTGGCTGAAGTAATAACTAACTTCAAATCACGTCGCTTCTTGATGAGCTCTTTTAGGAGTGCAAACAAAACATCTGTGTAGAGAGTGCGTTCATGAGCCTCATCCAGAATAAGAACCGAGTATTTGGATAACATTCCATCTAAGAGATACTCACGCATCAGCATTCCATCAGTCATATACTTGATGATTGTTCTATTACTTGTACGATCATTAAAACGCACACTAAATCCAACCTCTTCTCCAACTCGACATCCATATTCCTCTGCTACACGTGTTGCAACAGAGATGGCAGCCACACGACGAGGTTGCGTACACCCGACAATTTTGCCTCCGTTGAGTCCAGCTTCAACGATATATTGAGTCATTTGTGTGGTCTTTCCAGAACCAGTTTCTCCTTGGACAACCAACACAGTATTGTCTCGAATCGCCTGGAGAAGCTGTTCTCGACGCTCATAGACAGGAAGCGATTTGCGTTGTTCAGCGATTGACAGAGTTTTGCGACTAACAGAAGGAATTCGAGGCTGGGAGGATGCTGAGGGTTGGGGTGTGGATCTTGAATCACTCATTGCACGGACTTCAGAAGCGAGTAGATGAACTCCACCTTCAGGCATTGGATCATCGAAAGATGTGAGTGCTCCACTAGGCAAATTCGCTTGTCCTTCACGTTGCTGTCTGGCTCGTAATGCTTTGCGTTCTTGTATCATCACCGAACTAGCGAGAGCAGCTCGATTCATAGATCCTTCCGGATTCTTAATAATTGCTACCTTCTCATTCTTCTCGATCTCATCATGAATTTCCACATTTGCCAAGAATGGAGCTTCTTTCTCGTTTACAACCACATCAACAGTTTCTTCTGGCTGAACCTCTTCTTCCATATCCACATTCTCATATTGATCAGCGTATCGCTTCTGTTCCTCGGGAGTCAGCACGCCACTACTCAACAGCTGATTATACTCAAATCGCTCCCATGAAGACATACGCTTTCGACGCACAGTTGGTAAGGGAGCACGTGATGGAGGAGGGATGGGAGAGGAGACAAGCTCTTCTCCTGTCTCTTGATCAACATCCTTCATACTGAGGGAGATTCGATTTCCCGAGATCTGAGTAACTTTGACTTTGACATGTTGGTCACGATGAAGCACATCTCGTGGATGACCGATACGATTACGAGAGATATTGCTGATGTGAACAAGACCTTCTCTTGGAGGAGAGACATTGCGAAGTTCTACAAATACACCATAGTCCATGATACTTGTGACACGTCCGTCGTAAATCATATCGACAGCAAGGGGCTGTTTGCTGTGTACCTGTTGTGAATGATGATGAGAATGGCTTTTGGAGTGAGAAGAACGGTGACGAGAATGGCTTTTGGAGTTATTGCGAGAATGGCTTCTAGAACTGTAGTGGGAAGAACGGTGACGAGAATGGCTTCTGGAGTCATTGCGAGAACGGTGATGAGGATGACTCCTAGAATTGTAGTGGGAAGAACGGTCCCTAGAATCATTATGGGAGTGGTGACGAGAATGACTTCTAGAGCGATTTCGCGAATCACTCCTAGAATGACTCCTCCTTAATGAACCACTTCTCGAATGACGTTCTGACTTTTTTTTGTTTAAAGAATCGGTTCTCCCATTCTCCAGACTCCATTGTTTCTCTTTCACCCTTTCCGTCTCTACAGCACTTCCAACATTCTTTCCCATATTTTCTGAAACATTCTGAGAGACCAGTGATTCCGACTTTGCCTTTTTGGGGTACAAATACAATATTGTTGAATACAATGCATCGGTGAAGAAATTCTCCAGAGGAATTTCATTCAACACCAACTGCTTGTGAAAGCCCTCAGCTGACTTAGCTTCCATAGCTGTTGCTATCAAAAACTATTAATTACGAATAGAAAATGGATTCAAACCTCAGCAACTGACTTTTCACTGAATCCCAGATGAGTATCAAGTTCTTTGCATACTTTGGATACAATAGACATGTACTTCATCTTCTGGACTGTGTCCATGTCCTCAGGTCTCAAATATTCGGCCATGGTAGAAAAGGAATGAAAACAAACAGTGTTACTATAACCAAATTACTTCACACCAGCAGTAAATCTACTCTTCAATTCAGTGAATACTTCCTACGCCATAGCAATCTCCTTCGATTTGATCCTCTCCTCCAAGTCCTTCCGGTTCTCTTCTTCCAACTTGCGAATATCTTCCATGGTAAGATTCTTCCACTTGTCAATTGTTGCCACCATTTGACGCTCAACCACACTATACTCAAGAACATCACTAAACCATACCGATTCATATAGCATTGCTGGTTATACACCATATTCTCGCCAATTGTTTGAAGACCAAAGTAACCAAAGTTGATGTGAAGAAGCCAGTAGTGGCAGGAGATTTTGCTTCGATCCCAAGTCTTATACCAGCCGGGAGTCAGAGGCGTTCCGGGAATCTCCTGCAATGCGAGTTTAGTCAAATCTTCAGAAGCTGGAATCTTCTCACTCTTGTACACATCGCACATATCATAGAATTCGACATAACGAGACTTCATGTCGGCATCCGAGAGACCGAAGACATTATCAGATGTACCATCGTCGCCATTAAGAATTTTCGACTCCAATACAATGTGGAACTTGTTGCGATCCAAAAATTGATTACTAATTACAGCAAAACGATACTCCGAAGAACACCAAGCTTCTTCAACCAAAGTCATGCACTCTAAACTTAACAAACGACTCAAACTCCAACCTTTAGGCAATATCTTGGCGAACCACGAAGGAAACTTAGAGTTGACAATATAGCTACCCATAATACCTTAAACCTGATTTTCTACTGTTTCAGCGTGTACTGACCACGATTCTTTGGGATTTGGTATCCGTTCAGCCCCAAGTCTAAATGACCGTCAGTATTGTCGTATCTTGGTATAAAAAAACGTGCAATGGCTCACGGCTCATTTGTAATCCATTTAACACCTTCACCTCCACCTGTGGCTTCTAAATTGGCCATCATCACCATGTACAAATAGCCAACAGTGGGATCTTCCACACAGTAAGGAAGAGGAACTCTGAATTCGAGAAGCATAGTGCGAGAACAATAATCTACTCAAAAGAGAGAGGAACCACGGTTCTTGGAACAAACAGTGCGACTAAGATTACAGACTATAATCACGTTTTCGATTATGACAATCGACACACTGACATTTCTCAGTACAGTAATGGCCAGACTGGTAGCAAGAACAGTATCGCTTATTACACAGACTTTTCTGGCACGCACACGATTGGTTTTCATCTACCTTTCCTATTATTCGCAATTTTCGCTTCACCCGCTTCATAACTTTCACTCTCTCTGGGGAATATTCTCTGTTGAGACAGTCAACACATCCACATTGCAGGGAGCACGGCTGACCTGCTTTGAGACATTCACAATACAGTTTCAGGCAGTGAGTTTTAGTACAAGTACAATGAACAGAAGGAGGAGTAGGTACAGATATAGAATCTTCGACAGATGGAACAGGAAGGGACTCGATGGGAAAATCAGGAGATGGAGGAGGCTGATTACAGATGAAAACAGGTTGAATCACTTGGATGGCCGGACATAGGGATGCTGGGAGAAATGGCAACTGGGTCCGTGTTTCCATTCCTGAAATGGACCCAGAAGAACCTTCTCCTTGCGTTATGGTTGGAAAACTAGAAGTAACTAGGGAGGACAATTGGAACCTGCATTGAACGGAACTCGTTGGATTATGTTGAACTATTCGAACAGAAGGAAATGAAGATAGATCACAAGGCTACATGGGAAGAATGAAATAACGCCTACAAGAGACACAGAAACATTACCAATAGTAACGTTAAATGTAGGAGAATAGCGCGCTATAGGTTTTTGTCGTTGCATAACACCCTCTCGAATGGAACCAGTTTTTGTTCCAGGGATAGTTGGAGCCGGTACACGTAGTACCGAAGGCTCACTATTGCAAGGAGATGCGTTCTTTGGACTAAGATCATTCACACTGTTTTTCAAATCACTGGGTACCACGACTAGAGGATTATCGTCGTCATATAAAGAGTTAATTCCACTCTTGGACTCTGAAGATTCATTATCCAAAGGCATCCTCCACTTGTCTACAGAGTGCAAGAACAGTAGAAAGATTGACTTCGATCCGAAAAAGCAATGATTCTAGAAACAATGATGATGTCTTCCACTCGATACAAAAAGAATGGAAGGACCTTTTGAAAGACTCAACAGTTGTGGCAACAAACTGTTGCTACGGAAAATATGTGGGAGTTTATTTCCTTGGTTGTGATTGGCGGAACGAAAAATAGGTTACACAAACAGAAAATGGATGCAAGACCTTAATTGCGTTACATAACTTTAGGATAGACGCATTGAACTGGTACACACTCAATTCTTGTAAATGAATTTTACTCTACGTGATTACACAACAAGTATAGAATACAAAATCTTGAAGTGACTGAAGAGGTTCGAAGAAAGAATCAAATACTTCGAGAAGAGAATCGCGATGATACTCGAAATATACATACAATAGGGATAAGGGCGTAGAACTGGTTTCATAAACTAAATGAGAGGAGTTGTGCTCCGTCAATGAGACAAACTAGTGATTAGAAGAAAAACAGACACATACACAGGAGCGGATGATAGGAATAGAGTAGGATTGAACTAAACCTGCGACTCTCTCGTCTGTATTGAGAATAACGATCATCTCTAGAAAGGATGAGACATCGCGAATCAACTGCTTTTGAAAGGAACACAAAGCAGAAATACACAACTGAATTAGTAACTCAAGCTGAAGATCCTCAACCAAGTCAAGCATTTGTATTCCATGCTTTAAGAGCTGGAGAAAACATGAAAACATGGAGGCGGAGTTGCAAAATCCATTCTCCTTATCACAGGAGGGGAGAATAGACTGAGAGAGATGTTGAATCATTTGATGGATGGGAGAGAATTGGCTACGAATGATGTAAAAAGGAAAGAATCACATATGATAGAAATTACACGAGAGAACGAGTTCTTGAATAACAGCAAGAGAGTTATCACATCCCTTAGAGACAAAGACAATAGCTTGATTAAGGAGAGGTTGGAGATGGTTGGAGGCAGATGGAAGGAGGATTCGAATAAGTTGTTTGACACATGCGGTCCACTGAATACAGCTAATATTCCCCTGCTTCTGTTGGGAAGTACAAGTCATATCCATCTGTTGGGAAGTACAAGTCATATCCATCTGTTGGGAAGTACAAGTCACATCCGTCTGAAGTACGAAGGGAAGACAATCTGAAATAAGAAGACTGATAGGAGATGAGGTAGGAACGAGTGTGCTGAATTGTGTGAGAAGTGCTGTAAGGCGTTGGTATACAATCAATATGGGATGATCTGACTGCAAACATTCTCGAATCTGCTCTTCCATCCACTCACTCCGTTCTGATTCAGAGAAACACTTCATCACACATATAGTCGCCTCTGTTACCAACTCTGGCTCCTGCCTCCACGAACTCACCATTATCATATCTACTTCATACTATTCATCATCTCCTACTCAACAAGGATGAATCTCCACAAATCAGTGAGGCTCCTGAAGAACACAAAGCAACCAAAGCTTGTCCTGCCGAATGAGAATACACAGGAGAGGTGAGGAAGGGAAGGATGGAAGAAATAATGACTCTAAATAGACTGGAGACCGTTGAAATGGCTTTTGCCAAGTGTAAAAAGAGTTCGAATATGGATGTAGTTAGTGGAGGAATCTGGAGCAACTGAGGTGACCGCAAGAGGAGCTATTTATCAGATCCATTCCTTATTCTTACATCTGACAATTCCTCATTCTCTAGATACTGCATATCCGAGCACAGTCCACACAACAAAGTCAAAGTGCCTTCAAACTGATCAACTGAAGAAGCCCTATTCATTCGGTCACAGACCATAAAGATTGAGTCTTCCAAATCGAGAAGTCTTGAGACCTGAACAAACACAGTCTATTTGAGAGTCCCAAGATACAAGTACAACTAAATGGGTTCGGAGTTCCACTGCCATGAGGAGAGCCGGATTCTCTGCTTGTTGATTAAGAAGTGATTGGGGGAAAAATGAATGATCCAGAAGAAGAAAAAGAACTTGAGAGAGATACTGAATTAGTGGGTGTGATGCATCTGAAGGCAAGGAAATATCACAAATATAATCCTCAAGGAAGTCAAGACATGTAGATAGAACACGATGATCAGGGAGTTTAAGCAAGGAGAGGAGGAGCTAGAGTTAAAAAGAGCAAGAGAAAGTACGTTCCAAGCTGACGAATCGTCTTGCAGGATTAAGAGAATGCTTCCTGCGACCTTCATTAAGGCAGTGGCGATGGCAGTATCATTGCTCTCAATGAATAAATACAAATTGGATTCTTCTTCAGTCAACGAGATTGGATTGATCAAAACTACTTGCTTGGAGATGGCCGAAACGGCTGTGAGGTCTATAGCTGTGAGGAAGTGTTCGAAGCAGGAAGCCGCCTCAAGAGAACATAGAGGGTTTAGTAATTGCTAGATAAAAGACGACGAAAGATACATACACTAATGAGGAACTGAAGGATGGAAGGGTGGTTGGAAAGTGCGGAAGAATTAATGGAGCACCAGTTATGGATTGCTTCAACAAGGAGCTGATTGGAGGCGTTATCGGACTTTACGTTTATGCCTGCTCCACTTACTACTGTGTTAATCATTGCATCGATACAAGATAAAACATCATTAGAATATGCTAAGAGACGACTTTGATTAACCTCTACATACTGAACAAGGGAAGGAAACTACTTCTTATTTTTTGGATTTAACCTACTCTATCGTCTACGCACTCTTGAGGAAGTTGAGTGAGATAATGAAGAAGCAAAGTAGAGTCCTGTTGACTCACCAAAGTATTTACAATATATCGAAACAATTCGCTTTGTTCAATGGAAAGAAGAGTCACTATTGAAAGTGCAGTAGCTATTATTCGGCATAAGCCCTCATCTACCGTTGACACCATCAATAAGTCATACCATTTGCAAATAACGAAGCTAAATACATTAGAGAAGAGAGAATGGACTCCTTCTGTTCATTTGTTGCCGAAGAAAACCACCGATGGAGATATCTACCTAAGAAGCATACAACTTATCTTACCCAACCATAGAATTCATTGCAAACACACTATAGGACCGCTTTTGTCTATCCATGCACAGTTGCAGACACAAATCCCACGAAGATGGTTGCATTTGCCATTCTTGAAGCCACTGATCAGCAATTTGAGACTGTACTGCATCAATTGGATTGTACAACATCTACGTTTTGTTTCATTGCTTTATCTCTACGTCAATCATCTGTTTCACTTCTTGAATGTTGTAATCCATGATACAACTGACATACAAATAAATGGTAATCTACTGTAGTCATTTGCAACAAACATTTAAAAATAGCAATTCATGGTAGTGCAATAACAATGATTGAAAACGAAATAACAGAGGAATCCGACTAAAGTAAGAAACGTAAGGAGTAATCGAAAACGAACAATAAAAAATGCATAACATTATACAGCCTAGGCATCCAAAAACAGAATGCTGAAAAATCATTTCCTTTTCTTTCTTATATTATATAAGTGATGAAGAACAGATTCATAAGACCGACAAGTTCGGATAAAATGAGAAGGGTTTTCCTCAAGTTTACGACGAATCAGAATTACACGACGATCAGATACCTCTGATATGGGCGAATGGTATAGTTCTTGTTGAATCTTGTTAGCAATGGAGGCAACACTCATTGTTGGATTATTAGCAATATAGTCCGCATACCTCTGATCAATGAACTTAATCTCCTCAGGGATAAATGGCTGCCGATTCCTCAAACCCTGCTTTTTCCCACTTCGACGAGGTTGATTCTCCGTCTTCTTATGGTTAGGAGCACTTCCATGAATTGCAAGTGATGGCAAGTCATCACCAGAAGCGATGGATAGAGAGGAAATAGAAAGTTGATCCAAATCATATGAAAAGGGCAGCTGAATGAAATCTGAAGGAGCTGCAGAAGCATTTAAATTAGAAGAACTAGTATTAGGAACAACAGGGCAGTCTACCGAACCTAAAGACTTAGTTTCGACAACTGACGACAAAAGAGAGTTCAAAGAATTCACTTTTTGGGAGTGTAAAGAACTAGAAGAGAAAAAAGCACTTTCATGATAGTCCGTAGGAGAATCATACACTACAAGTTATGAATCTACGTAGAGTGAACAATAATAATCAGCAGATAATGTTTTCCAAGGAGTATCCACAAATGAAGTAGTACATGGATAATCCGAAGTTAGAGGTTCATAAACAATATTGGAATCGAGAAATTCCATAATATAAACCAGCTGGTTCAATTTTTACGTGAATAGGAATCGATGAACGAAAAAATGAAGTTGCGTTTCTACAGCAGAACTTTATTCTAGTGCAAATGATATATATTCTCTAATCATGGAAAGCAGATCTATTCTGTGTCGAATCATGAATAGTAGTCTGCGGTATCAGGTAATCTGATTTCCATTTAACTATATTTAAAAGAAGTGAAAATGAGTTTTTGCTGCAATTCAACCAACTAATATCTGCTAAAGTGTTTTTAGATACCTCGAAACTACTGCTACGTGGTGTTATCTTCGTTTCATGCTTAAAATCACTTTTTCTTCTGTGATTACAGGCAATGACGACAATGACTTCAACTACATGTCGTTGCACTGTAGAATAAGTATTTTTTGCCATACTCTCCTAGTTGTCAAATGCCGTCATCGGCCATTCTATCATATTATCTATGGCCGACTACGTATCTCCACAGACTGGAACAATTCATATTGATCTCCATGGGCGCAGTTTAGAGTCTCTCGGTCCTCTAGCTAGATCACGTATTATGTATCTTCCTGAATATCCAGTCTGTCTTGCCGATCCGAGTCGATTGGTTGTATTTTATTGTGCTACATGTGTTTTGTAGACAAGGAAATATGAAAACGTTACTTTCCGGGATGCTGACACTCCATTATTGAGTCACTACTTTCCAAACACTATTCATTATCAGATTTTTCAACTTGTAAAGTCAAACTAGATGATTAACTGTGATCTGTAGGGGAGAGGGAGAAACGAAGCCTATCCATGTTGGAGTTGTGTTCTGTGGTCGTCAGAGCTCGGGTGGTCACAATGTAGTTGCAGGAGTGTTCGATTACTTGCATCAGATGAATCCTCGAAGCAAAGTGTACGGTTTCATTGGAGGAACCTCAGGTCTGTTCGAAGGTTCTTGCATAGAAATCCATGAGGAGACATTGAAGTTATATCGCAATACGGGTGGTTACGATCTTCTGGGCCGTTCTGCTGATAAGATTTCAGAGGAGGACTATGAGAAGGTGATTGCTTCTTGTACGAAGTTTGATCTGGATGGTCTGGTTCTGATTGGAGGAGCTTACACTGCAACGGATGCGACACTTCTGACAGAGTTCCTTCTCAATAGTGGTATCAAGACTCGTGTAGTGGTGGTTCCTTGTGACTACTCACGTGATCTGAAGAATAATTTCGTTGAGACGACAGTAGGATTTGATACTTATTGCCGTACTGTGTCATCTCTCATTGGTAACATCTGTACCGACTCTCGCTCAGCTGCGAAATATTATCACTTTATTCGTCTGTTGGGTCGTTCTCCTTCACATGTGGTGTTGGAAGCTGCTCTCCAGTCTCATCCTAACTATGCAATCATCTCGGAAGAGGTGGCTGCTAAGCGAATGACACTTCTGCAGGTGGTGAACAAGATTGCTGATGTGATTTGTGATCGTGCTGCCAATGGTCAGAACTATGGTGTGATTCTGATCCCGGAGGGTCTTATCAAGTCAATTTCAGAGTTCTACTTCCTTCTTGATGAGATCTCCACCTATGTCAACAAGGGCATGCCTCGTGATGAGATCTATACCAAATTGACGCCTTGGAGCAAGGCACTCTTTGACTTCCTCCCTCCTGTCATTCAGCAACAGATCTTCAACCCACCTGAATCCCGTGGAAACTTCCAGTTACATGCTATCTCTACAGAAGTGATGATTGCTGATTTGGTTAAGCAGGAGCTGAAGCGTCGTAAGGAAGAGGGTCGTTACAGTGGTAACTTTGATTGCCAGACCCATTTCTTGGGCTATCAAGCTCGTACTTCCTTCCCTTCTCTCTTTGATTGTGATTATGCTTATGCTTTGGGTCGTGAGGCTGCTGCTTTGGTACAGAATGGTCTTACTGGTTATCTGACAACACTTCGTAATCTGAAGGATGAGCCAAAGAACTGGGTACCATTTGCTGTGCCATTGTTGGCTTGCACCACAATGGAAGCCAAGCAAGGTGTCTATCGTCCTTCTATTCCTGTAGGTTTGTGCAGATGAGATCATAAGTAGGAATCGAATGTGGATATGACAGATGCTCCTTTCTTGAAGTTCGTGGCTCATCGTGATGCCTGGGCTGTGAAGGATGATTATTGTAATCCTGGAGGCGTGCAGTTCGGAGGAGCAGGCAGTTGGAATACGACTCTGTCACTTCAGATTGAGAAGCATGACTACATGAAGCGGATTCAGATGCTGCGAGCACAGCTTAATAGTATTGGAGAGATTTGTCTTCCTGGTTGTGATGATGTGTTGATTGACTCTGCAATTGCTGCTACCAGAGGAGTTATCGAACAGTTGGAGATTATCAAGAAGAAGATTTAATATCAAGCGTTTGTTTACACATCACTTCGTTGTTTGATAACAAACATGTTAGGTTCATTTGCTTGAGCTATATTCCTTATTGACTATTATCGGATAAGATATAGTTAAGTGACATGTTCCAGAGAGGGAAAGGATTAGTAAACTTCAAAGCGATGTGTTTCACTGATGATAGTCGGAGTATTATTCAACTGTTTTAATATTCTTGTAGTATACACATTCTATCATAGAACTCTTGGTACGAATGATACAAGAAAGTACTGGAACCTAGGGTGATCTATAATTGACTTGGTAGATATCTCGTCGACTACTTCAACATATTGTAATTCTGGGTTATTATTATAGGTATATCCCAACACTTTAAGAGCCAGTTGCAGCAGTCCTCGAGGGTCAAAATTACATCTCTTCTATTGCAATCTCTAGTTTTTTTCTGGGAGATATCTGAATATAAAAGAATAGAACCTGCGATGATTGATTGGGGTTGTATATTCTTTATAGCTATCCAAAAGTACACTATTTTTAGTTTATCTTCCCCACTTCGAACTAAGTATTATCATTGAGTGGATTCATACTATCTATTTCACCAAATCTAGCATATTAATATGTAATATAGATGGTTTCTAGTTGATTTCCAACTTCATAAGGAGATACATATTCACATCTAGTGATGATACTCATTTCTCTTTGTCTCCCAGATTATTGAAACGTTTTAATTTCCTTCGAATATTGGAATGAGACCATGATGCTATAAGAGCCTAACCTAGGTAGAGTAAGTTTCCGCTCTTCAGAGATAATATTATCATATTTATTTGTTCAAATAGGAGTCCAGGAGAAAAGAAGATAATACCAAATAGCTGAAATTATATCGAGTTCTAACATTCCGATCTTCAATCAGGGTTTGGCAAAGAATTGGCCAATATGGACCCAAAACAATGGGCACTAATAGGACATCGAATCAATAGAATGTGACCCTATTATTTATTCAATTATTGATTGGTTCATTGAACCTGTACATGACTAAGTCTATTATCTACGAGAATGTCGACCCGCCATACATCCGCATTATCTCAACCCACGAGAATGTTCTTTTGCTCATCTTGTTGTCAGTATCGGAACCTTGCTTCCTTCATTGACATAAGACATAATATCTTTACTG
>JANPWN010000302.1:0-47015 GCA_027406425.1 Blastocystis sp. subtype 8
GCAGTTGTAGCCATGTTCATTTGGGAAACACCACTTCTCATGGCCATTCTGGTGACACGCTGGAACACGTTTCTGGAAGCACTGAACATTTTAACAACAAATGGCAGATTACTTGACCAGAAAAAGATAAGGATGCAAGGATAATGATATGGACCTTAATTATAGTGATATGAAATAAATATTATAGGACAGTGATGTAGATTATTATTATCTCGATAATCATTCGAGTGAAACATTGAATGGGTTCAGTGGATTATAATAAATGAATATCACTATCTGAAGGTAAAATATCACACTTACATAACCGTGGAAACAGAGAAACTATGGGTGTTGTCGGTCAAAAGTGTTCTTGAGTCATGTTGGGTTTGATCAATCGGGTTGGCTCACTAAAACCACTATGCAGATTGCTTTCCACCAGCAGCCGTCGTCTGATAACAAAGGGAGTTGTATCACCAACTAATCCACATCCACCTGAAATGATGGTTCCTATCTACGTGCGTACCGGGAAAGATGAACCCTCTCAAACAGAGATTTCTGTTCTGAACGATTATGTAGGTGATAATTGTATTCGCTGAGCTTTAGGAGATTGAGGCAATGCGTAGTGCTGGAAGAATCGCTAGGAAGGTATGCGAATTTGCAGGAACTCTTGTAAAACCTGGAGTAACCTTGGATTATATTGACAGAACGGTAGGGTTGGTGATTGGTAATTATGGTAGGCTCACGAATATGCGATGAGTCTGGGATTCTATCCTAGTTGCCTTGGAAAGAATGGTTTCCCGAAGAGTATGGCTATTAGTGTAAATGAGATCGTGTGCCACGCTATTCCCGACAGTACAGAACTCGTAGATGGTGATATTGTAAAAGTGGATTTGGTGATGTATGTGCGTGGTTGGCATGGTGATACTTGTCGTACATTCACTTGCGGAAACGTAGATGATAAGGGAAAGAAGCTAATAGCTACTACCAAAGAAGCAATGGAAGAAGCTATCAAGATCTGTAAACCTGGAGTGAACTATGCCGAGATTGGTCGTGTTATCGAGGAAATAGCTACTCGTGAAGGATTTGGGGTGTATGCATTGTCTGTATGAATAAGAGATAGAGTACGGGATTATTGTGGACATGGAATTGGTCGTTATATGCACATGCTACCCTACATTCTCCACTTCAAGAATAGTTATGGTGGGAAAATGGTGAAGAGTAGGAGTGAGGAAGGGATTTAACAGATAGATCAGGTATTTACCATTGAACCCATGCTTGTGGAAGGAAGTGGTGAGACATTTGTATGGCCAGATGGGTGGACTGTGGCAACAAAAGACAATGGTCGTTGTGCCCAATTCGAGCACACGATTATTGTGACGGATGAAGGTGGCGAGATTGTTACATAGTTACTGTATTCTAGTCCTGTTTATTAAACAAATAAGAGATGATTTGTGATGGTGATGATGATGTCGGTGCTTATGTTTTACTTTCACTTCTTTCTCTTCGTCACTCGATGTACAACTAGCAATGGTCGGAAATAGAAGACTATCAGATTTCTCCTCTACTGCAGCAAATTTCTTCTCCTTTTTTGCTCTCCAATATTCCTTTTCTTCCTTATATTTATCATCTGATGCAGGAGAAGGTCGCTTCCGTGAATGTCTACGAATCACGACTACACTCTCGATCTAACTCTTTGTCAAGTTTTTCAAGATTCTTCTTTATTGTCCAACATTTCTCTTCCTCCTATACATTATTGACTGTTGTCATTAATATACCCATCGCTTGTTATGTCCCAGAA
Source organism: Blastocystis sp. subtype 8 (assembly GCA_027406425.1). NCBI lineage: Eukaryota > Bigyra > Opalinata > Blastocystidae > Blastocystis > Blastocystis sp. subtype 8. The sequence continues at coordinate 1,778 of JANPWN010000302.1, forward strand.
CACTAAAACTAAAATAAATTGAAAGTAAAGTACTGCATCAGTTGTCGTCGAACGAATCCCTGATCTGTTTTTCCTGGACAATACCGATTCTAAAATCTTCAAACCATATTTCTTCGTTACAGTAATATAAGCTTCAGGTCCAATAAGTTCAGCCAATTCACTTCTCTTAGAAGATTCTTTCAGAAGGCTCTAAAGATAATCTTTGACTCATGTTGCCCACTTCAATGGCCATTCTTCTCAACTCTTCATCGACATTCGATGAAGAACTCTTTTCAGAAGACATTCTATAAACGCAAATGGATGTCTTCTTTAAAGAAACTATAATAGAAAAGTTGGAGGAATGCAGAAAAAAGATGAGCGCAGAAGGGAAGAAGGCTGTATGCTGTTCAGTAGATAGATCTAATCCTCTAGGAACAAAAGTCTACATATGTATTGGTTCCTGCTACCATTGTGGAAGAAGAACCACGGTAGGTGATATTGTTGATACTCATTGATAATCGGTAGGAACTCAAATAAGAGAGGCAAAAGAAAGCGTTGATAGTTCACTTTTTTGGTTACTTGTAGAACGTCGTCTCCCTTATGGTGCAAAAGCTGTGGATGGCGGATATGTCCTTAATGGAGTCTTGTTAGATTCAGTGGGATGGAGTTATCGTCTAGTTACACTGATTTCTCTTCAGAATTGGGAAAGCGAATGATTCGAACCTCATTGCTCCCTAAACTGTAATGCTGTAGATTTCTGTTAAAGATTAGTGAGTTTGTATTCTCTGAAAAGTATTTATCGTTTGATAGTTTCCTTCGTCCTTATATGGATGTGGAAGGTTACTTTCCTGTTCCTCTCCTTCTATTTATTCCTGCTATTCAGAGTTTTGAAGTAGATGCTTCCTTCTTGATGGAGGTATTGGCCGACTGTTCTTTTGCTGAAGTTGATAAGACCCGAAATACAGTTCGTCCCAAAGTAAACTGGGAGAAGGTGAAGTATGGTTGATGTATTGATAAATAGTGGATCCTCCCCAATGCAAATGGTGAGAAGGGTGTTCCCCGTTACCCTGTAATCACAGAAGTGATAGCACAACAGTAATGCAATCGATTTATTTTGTTTGTTTGTTTGGAATTTCTGAAGAAAGGTTGTCTACATGTAACTGGAGAATGGTTAGAACTGATGAGGATGGTATTGGGATGTATAGACCCTAGTTGGGGCTATTAAATCACTTTGATTTGGGGTATTCCTCTTTTCACTTGTTCCGGATTTAACACTTGCTTCTATTGTTTATTCTCCTCTCCTAGACTGCTCGTATCCCATAAAGCTAATGTCAGGAGAGTTAACCGTTCTTCAAGAGGAGAATACATTTCTAAAAAAGAAACTTGACTCTGTATATCTTTGTTGGATTCATAACTGTAGATACGAGATGAGCGAGATACAGCTGTGATGCAGCAAGCTCAATTGCAAACTGAGCTGTCTTCCCGTGAAAACAGAATAGCAGATTTGGAAAGAGAAATTGAGACTGTTTTAAATGAGAATATGTAAGTGTGTTTGATGTTTCTAACGGAAAGAAAACTATATGAACTCTTGAACAATTCCTCATCTGAATCCAAGGACGAGGCGAAGTTGGTTCAACTTCAAAGTGAGAATCAGCATTTGAAAGAAGTGATTGTAAAGTTGTATTTGAAAAGTGAACACGATCGACAATTATTGGAAAATGAGGTACAGGAGTTGAGTAATCGACTCCATTCTGTTGAAAATGGAGAACGATCCGAGTTGAGTCAGCTGTGTGCAAAGTATAAGACCGAGGTTGAATCTTTAAAAGTGAATAGGAATAAGATGAGCACTGAGATCTAGGACCAACTGTCAACAACACCAACAATGTCCGAATGTGATGTTAAGTTGATGGAAACACTAAAACAAGAGAGCGAGAAGACAAAAGTTAGACAAAGAAAGGAGAATGATAGTTAGGAATTGTTAAAGTTGGATGAGGATCTAATCAATGAATATAATGCAGTCATTGAAGGTAACCGGCAGCAACTAGATGAAAAAGAACACATGTTACAGAATATTGCTCTTGCCTTCCAGTCAATTCTACAGGAGAAAGAGAGATTGGAGCAGGAGCTTACCCATCAAGTACAGATTTGATAAAGAAGTGAAATCTAGTTAAGGAAACCGGAATACACAAATTCACTAACAGTTGGAGATGTTATTTTGACTTGTGGCAATAATTTGTAGCAATCACAAAGAATTAAACTCCTTACTGACGAATTAACTCAGAATCAAATTGCGTTGGATGTAATTCGAGCAGAAGTGATCCAATTATATTGGAATTCATAGATAGAAACAACAGCTTGCATTTCAATTAGAGGTAGTAACAAAATGTCTTCCCAACATAGCTCATCCCTTCTCTATGCAACTTATAGATTATTCCAGTCTTCTTCTTTTACGTGATCTTGCATCAGTGGTCATTACCCGAAATCAATCACTTCTCCAGTCACATTCTCTCTCAATTTCTCTTCCACTCGTTGCCTCCTATTCAAAATGTATTCTGTACGTCGTCCAAACTCTCTCTGTTGTTCAACAATACCTACAGATTCTTTCGAATCCCCGTGTTTCTCCTTCTACTTTCATTCAGCTTCTAAGTGATTCTCATACTCCTGTTCAAACCCTTCTTCAGTTCATCAATCATACTATTGATTCTTCTTGTGGTACGGTGAAGACAGAAGCATGGTCTATTTCACGAGAACAAGTCACTTCGCTAGCGGTATTTCAAGGATTCCTTAGAACAGAAGGAGGAAAGGGAGATGCCATCTGGTGTCGGAATCACAATGCAGTGATTGCTCGGTATGACTGTATGGAAATGGAATTCCAGTTATTGCTGCTAATGAGTCTTCTCCTTGCTAATGAGAAGGAAGTTATGTTACAAGACTCTTTCGAGGCTTCAACACAGCAATCTCTTATCGAAGGAATTCGTTCGCTTTTTTCAGCTCTTGAGGACACTTCGAATGGTATGCGATTTCTATCAGAGAAGGTGAATTCTCTTCAACAACGTATTGAATCGGATGGGTATCAAGGAACTCCGACACTTCATGTTGAAGGTGATACAGTCACATCCTCCTCATCGTCTTTGAGTTGTCTGGATAATCGTGCCTTGTGGGACTCAGTGAAACGATTGCGTGAGGAGTGTATGGACGTATTTAAACATATCACTGCCCTTGTTCGACCTCACAAATCTCTCTTATGTTCGATTGTATTCGATCACCACGAAGGCAATATTCAAAGATTCCTTGACGAAGTCAGACCATCACAGACACAGAAGAACATATTGTCTCGAGTTTTTCATTTGCAGAAGAACATCCGAATTGTGACATCAAGTGATATCTTTGTGACAGGAATTGTGAATCCAGCAGGCGAAGCATCTGATCCCATAGTAGTACCGGTAATTCCGCTAGCCGAAATGCTGAGAGAGAAGTTGGAGACAGCATCAGTTCAAGCCATGAAGGAGAAGCAGGAGCTGTTAGAACGAGCCATGAAAGAGGCTGAAGATCGAGCATCAGCTTTGCAGCGAGATGTTTTAGATCTTTCACAAGCGCGAACTCTACTTATAGAGCAATTAGCACAGAAGAAGGAGGCACTGGAGTTACGAATGAATACTTCAGGTGATGAGGAGATCCGATTGCAACAAGCACTGGAGAAGAAGCGAACTGAAGCGAAAGCATTATTACGAGAGACCACTCAGCTGAAGAAGGAACTAATCGAACTTCGATCTCGTCCTGAACAGCGGTCGAGAGAAGATATGAGTAATGAGAAGGTTCGACTCATGAAGCGGTATGGATGAGTGTTTGGTATGAGAATAGAAATCTTCAATGTATATTTGCTGGACAGGTCCGAAATCAAATCCGTCAACTCCCAACTATTAATGAAACTCCTAAAGAATCCCATTCACTAGTAGAGGAGTGTGTATCGTAGATATTAAGCGTCTTGTTGTTTGTAGATCATCACTCCTACTGGAAGCGGTCAATATTTCAGTAATCGATCTATCAAGTTTATTTGCCTCAAATCTGAAAGAAAAACAGGTAGATCACTTGGTATCAAGTAATATCTAGGAATCAATTCAATATTACACGAAATTGGCAGATGTGATTTCAGTGAAGCGAACACCTATTGTTCCTAGTTTCGCAAATCCTTCTCATGTTGTTGCATCTCTTAGACTTCCTTCATCGATTGCGACGAAACTTCCATTTGAATCAACTAAATCACAATCACGAATGGACATAACTGTATCTCGTTCTATTATTAAGAAGGTCCATATGTCAATGATAGAATAATAATCATTGTTTATTCAATCAAACATTTATGGAGATGATATTCAATGTGAATGAATTCAAGAATTTTCATTATGGGTCGTTGGAGGGGGTATATACAGAACACTATGACATGAAAACTGATCCTTCTTTATAAGGTTTTTATAAACGTGATGAGACTGGTTATTCCTATCTGCTTTGCAGAACAGTGAAGATAAGTGGAACTACACCTTGTTACGCATTCCACTTTAAACCCTCTGAATCAAACAAATTTGTGACAATAGATTATCTACGAGATTCAAACTTGCGAACACCAATTTTGCGACCCATAAACTCTTGTCCATCCATGCCAGACACTGCAGCTTCCATAGCTTCAGCAGTTGCAAACTTCACAATGCCTCTTCCACGGCTTCTTCCGGTCTCACGATCCGTAATAATGGCACAATGTTCAACCCGACCATACTGACTAAAGAGATCTTCAAGATCCTCTTTCTTAGCATCCCAAGAAAGCTCTATTTGTCAATACACAAAACTGTTGCTACGAAGTACGATGATCTTGTTTGAATCATCATAGGAACGATTCGAACGATAGTCGTCTCTCTCACGAGAACGGTCTCTACTACGATCATCGTAAGAGGAGCCATGATGATTATGGCGATCCTCAGAGTCATTACGATCATGTCTCTCACGACCAGAGCTTCTATCCCCGTCGTTGCGTTTAGATCTACTCTCCGACTTCATCACCATCACCGAACGTCCATCGAAGTCCTTTCCATTCATTCCAATGGCTCTGTTCATGGAGTCTTCAGAGGTAAAGGTGATAAAACCAAATCCACGAGACCTTCCTGTAGAACGATCATAGACGACCTTCCATTCATAACTAGTGAAATAAACGTACGTGGGCGTCCGTAATTTCTCCACATGATGCGAAGTGATCATTCAAGGAGTTGTTGTCGCACGAGAAGGGTAGACCTATACCATTACAAACATGATTCAACGTATCACCCTTAGCAATGACAGTATATTCGCTCATATGAGAGAAAAAGAATGGTTAAAACAAGAGATCTGTATTGTCTAAGATTTGACAAATCGATGCCCGATTTTTAATTGGGATAGGGTCAATCAAGGCCCGATTTCGTTCTTTCGTAGAATTGTACCGTTTCAACCATCCAAATGAGTGACAATTCAACTGAGGGAATCCAGAAGCCTCAAGTAGACACGGAAAATATGGAGAAGAAGGAGAAGAAAACGGTGATTCCTCAGGGAGTGGGAGTAGCTGGAAAGGTTTGGCGAAAAAAACATGAACAGAAGTAAGGAATTAAAAGAGAGAGTAAAATATAGGTTCTCCTTGTTTGCAACAAATGGTGCACTCCAAATTAAAACTTCGTGGCAAGAAAAAGAGGAACGGAGAAAACGACTCCAACGAACAAAGGAATTAGAGAAGAGTTTGATCGAAGCGCGTATTGAAGAAAAACGAGTAGATAGTGAGAATTGGGATTTGAGAATGTAGCAGAAACGTCAGCAGATTGAGGAGCGAAGAGCTCGTCGAGAGCAGAATGAGATCAAGTCCATGAAGGTCCAAACAGTAGAAGAGTTGTGTAGAAGTGATACGTAGATTCGGGATGCCAATAAATTGAAGAAGATGAGTAAGAAGCAGTTGAAGCAGATCAAGAAGACTCGTATAGATAAGAATGGTAATGTAGAGTATGTCAATGCCTATGCAAAGTAACAGTTCTTTTATATTTTCGCTTGTTTGTTGACTCATTGAATAATTGGTGAGACATCTTATATCGTTCATTTCATGCAGAGTTTGAATTGGAGGATATTAATAACATTTTAGACCCACAAGAACAACGACAGGAGGTTCTGATAAAACGAGTGACTAACTCCGTTGATCGCTTGTCGCAAGCATTAGCTGATCTTGTAGTACAAATGGATGTAGTAGTCAAAGAGTTGAATAAGGATTAGGGAGTTTTGCAATACCAGTCAAATATGGAATACCTTGCAAGTATTTGGAAAGGTTGCGAAGAGAAAATGGCTGCAAATACAAGAATATAGGAATGAAGTGTACTTTCTAGACTTTTCGGTTACTAAAAGTGTTTATTAAGAGTTACAGTACAAAATCAATATACTTCTGATTCCGTTCGATAATCACAATCACTTTTATGCAACGTTTTGTTAGTGGACTTACACGAAACATCGGTGCTATAACCAAAGGAAATGCGTTCCGACCGATTTTGCAGAAAGGATTCTCTCGAGTATCGTCTCTGAGCTGTCGATGCTTTTCAGTATCACGAGGAACCAATGAAGCAGAGACTGTTATTAAAGAAATCATCAATAAGGGAAAGACTAAAGCCTTCTTTAAAGGAGCTTCATTTACACTTGGTGGACTTACACTTGCTGGATTTATGGGCTATGTAAATGATCCTCGAGATGTGAAAGATATGAGGGAGTTGAAGGCCCGATTGGAAGCAATTCGCAAGAACTATCCTAGTGTCCGCTCGTTCCCTGTATTATTTATGTGTGTACTCATCATTTAGATATCGTATCATAATGATAATGGTGTTCTTATGGTGTCATTTAGCTTCTCAAGTTATGTTAATCTCTTCTCCCTTCTCTCTGAATTGATTACAGTGCTTCATGTAGGTAATTGCGATGTTATTTTCTGGATAGGAGGATGGTGAAGTATCAATCGAAGAGGTGACGCAAGAAAACAGTTATGCGTCTATTTCTCTCATGTAGCATTTCGCAGTGAGTGATATTTGTAGATATGGAGATGGGAAGCGGTCTATTGAGATTCTATTTGATGGACATGAAGGTCGCATTTCCTTGTAGTTAATATGTTGTTCCTTTTGATCTAGTTTTGCGGATAATAGTTTCAGCAAACGTGACAATGACATCATTTCTAAGATCTTTGAGTATTGTATGAAATGTCAATAGTGAGGAAATTGGATCATCATTATTTATAGTGATGCCACTTCAATCGAGGCCGAAAACTCTCGAACAGCTGTAAGTATACTAAGGGTGTGATTACTCAGGAAATCATCAGTCGGCTAGAGTCAATGGGAGTTGGTGTTTATACACCAACCAATTTATCAGGATCTCAAACAGATGAAAATGAAGATATTTGGGACCAAATTGCTGGATATGACCAGATCAAACAAGTACTTTATCTTTCACTTTTTTATTGAAAGGACATCAAAGATACAATTATTCTGTCAATTAAATATCCAGAGAAGTATCGCGAGATTGCCAGAAAGACTCGCAAGAAGTAATTGATTACTAATTTGCTAATCTCCAGCTATACCTGCCCCTTACCTCGTTCGCTGCTGTTTGAAGGACCTCCAGGAACAGGAAAAACGTCGATTGCTCGAATTATTGCCCAAGAGAGCAACATTATTTTAGTGTAGCATACACATACCTAATGGAACGTAGACACATTCCTCTTGAGAGTATTGTAAACAAATACTATGGGGAGAGTGAAAAGCGTTTGAATGCCATTCTCAAATTGTGCAATGAGATTGATAATTGTATCATTTTTATTGATGAAGTAAGAGTAGTGAAGTCCATGGACTTTAGATTGATGCAGTGGTAACCAGTCGTGATAATGATCAGATGAATGAAGTGACTCGACGATTGTTATCTGTGATGCTTCGATTCCTTGAAGGATTCGATAACAGTAATCTCAACAAGGATAGCGTGAATACTAAACGTAGCATCCTTATCTGTGCCACAAATCGGAAACAAGATTTGGACCCAGCACTTTTGAGTAGATTTGATCTGCAACTCCATTTTGGTCTTCCTGATGCTGAGGCACGAAAACAGATCTTTAGTCGTTATGCCAAGCAACTGTCAGAGGCTGAATTAGAACAACTAGCTTCAATGTCAGAAGGAATGAGCGGTCGTGATATTCGTGACAGCTGTGAGATTGCCGAAAGAGCATGGGTATCGAATTGTATTCGCCAGAAGAAAAATGTTACTGTTCCTCCAATGCAGCAGTACATTGATGCAGTGAAGAGACGTGCTAGTGAAACAAAATCCCGCACTGGTGCTGTAGGAAATGCCTTTGGTTTAGGGTTCTGATCTTTCCTTTTGTTGCAAAACGCGTTAGAAATGCCAATTATTGTCAAATTGATTGGATTAAATGAGAAAAGATATGAATGGATGAACCGCGGTTTTCTACCAATTTGGGCGGGAGTCTGAGGTAGTTCATCTAAACCATTCTTACTACATACGGACAAAATGAGTTATCGAGGTGGACGTGGTGGTGGCCGTGGAGGTCGAGGAGGCTTTAATGGAGGTAGAAGAGATTTTGATGAAGGTCCTCCAGAACGCGTTGTTGGTTGGTTCTTTGTTTCAAATACTGATTTACAGAGATGGGATACGTGATCCATGAGAGTGAGGGTGATGTTCTTTGCAAGTCCACCAACGAGATGGTGAGTTTTGTTTAGAAGTGTATTATCTCTTAGATTCCGTATTTTAACGCTCCTCTGTATCTGGAGAACAAAACAAAGATTGGAAAAGTCGATGAAATCCTTGGAGCAATCTCTGATGTTCATTTCTCTATGAAATGTGACGAAGGTTTGTAGTTGTGGATGGGCTCGTCATTTTCTAGGTGTGAAGCCTTCCTCTTTTAAGAGTGGCGACAAGGTATACATTAACCCAATGAAGCTACTTCCTCTTTCTCGTTTCACAGAGTATGTTGCCTTTTCAGTATTCTTATTTATGTAGGACTCAGAAACCTGCAGGAGGTCGAGGTGGAGCCAGAGGAGGAGCGCGTGGTGGTCGTGGTGGAATGGGAGGTCGTGGTGGTCGCGGCGGATCTGGAGGCCGTGGAGGAGGCCGTGGAGGTTCATTCGGTGGTAGTCGTGGTGGATCATATAACGGAGGCAACCGTGGAGGTTCGTTCAGTGGCAATCGAGGTGGATCATTCGGAGGAAACCGTGGAGGCTTTAATGGCCAGCACAAAAGATTCTAAGTAGTGTGTTTATTGTTTTATGAGATGTTTATTAAGAGTGAATGGACGATCTCGGGAATAGAGTTTAGACATATTTACGATAGTCTCCCATATCGTTCATAGAGATACATTCAACTGTGAATTGTTCACTATATTCAACAAATACTATCACCTATTTACTGGAGGGATAATCACTTCAGGAGAATACCGACCTTCTTTTGTTGCATACGCATCTTCTACCGATTCAAACAATGATAACGTTAATTTCTTATGTTTTGACTGATATTCCAGATAAAGATTATCATCACACCTCAGTCGAATATTCTCCTTAATAGCATGCTCCAGATTCATATCCACATCTGTGATATTGATAATCCGATTATTCGCTCTAAATAATTAATTATCTATCATATCAAGACCGAGTGTATTCAATAAATTGATTCCAATACTTGCTAGTTCGCAATTTCGTTTCCTGTCCAATGACATACAAACCGAATCGTGGACGAGTGAAACTCACATTCATTCGACGTACATCCGAAACGAACCCAACACCATAGGCAGTTCCAGTTCGTACTGTTGAGTAAAATACAAGATCGACCTCTTTGCCTTGAAATGCATCTACTGTGAATACTTGAAGTCGATGAATAATTTCATTAGGATGAGAAGCAATCATTGACTCAAACTAGGAATGAACTAAGGAATCCAGAAATACGAGAGATTTTTGCTCGTTGTAGGGAGTTAGTACTACTACAGAAATAGCTTTGTAATGTGGATAAATCCGTAAGAATGCATCATAAAGATTGAGTACAAATCGAACCTCGAATATATTACTGTAAGATTTGGTCAACTCATCTTTATGCTCCTGAATCCCTTCACCACATAAATTGTAAAATACAACTGGCTAGACATCAAGTGACGGGAAAACACAAACATGGAAGAAATCGCTTTCATAGAACTGATGACTGTAAGCATCTCCCTGAACATTCTCTCCATTTTGCAGTTTCCCTTCATAGAAACAGATGTTGGGAAATGCGATGATCTTGGGATGACATCTAAGAATCGCTAGAAATAGGTTCATTTACCTGTATTGAGTATTAAGAAGATATGAAAAGTGAAAATTCTTAGTCAGACGTTCGAAGAGACTAAGATTGTAATTGTTCTGGGTATTCTCACTAATAACAGTAGCAGGAAGCTGTTTTGGATCTCCAATCAACACGCACTATGTCTCATCTCACATACAAACTACATACTTTTTCTGGATTCAACAGTAGCGGAATTAACGTTGAAACCTCAGTGGCCTGACAAGCTTCATCAATAATTAAGGTTGAGAAACTACAAAATCAGAACAATTCTTTGATCTCACTTTCGATTCACGTAATCGGAGTCAAAGGCTGCTAGACCACTACTAGAAAGAGTTGTAAGAATAATATCATAATTATTCACGAGATAACCTTGAATGTCTTTCACATTGTTAGGATCGCTGTTATAGATAAAACTAAATGATAACAATCGATCTTTCTCTTCAAATAGCATTATTAACTGAGAAACACAGTTAAAATATCTACCATGCATTCCCTCTCATTTCCATACTCTTTGGATAGCTGTAATTCTTGATTACTATATTGTGCTGCGAGGCGTTTCAACTAAAATTAATTAATAAAGACAATATCACAGTAATGAAGAGTCGATCAATCTGCACACTGATATCTCTCAAATTCTCCTTCAATGAATCCTTTTTCGCTTCTTTTGCTTCTTCATTTTTCAAATTCTACTTATCATTCATTCCATTTTCCTAAACTTCTACAATATAATCCAGAGATATGGACCAATGATCGCGCGAAGTTCCAGATCCCAGACGCAAAATAGAGGGATTATAGCGTTTTCCAGCATTATCGATGAATCCATTATACATAATACCATCAATAATGGTGTTCACTGCAGCGTTAGAAGGAGTGCAAACAAGTATTCGAGGCTTCACCAATCTCTCCTTCATTTGAACGCGAGCTTTGTTTAATCCGTCAAGAGAAGCCAAAAATGTGGATTTGCTGGAAAAGAGGACATTATTTACATAGGAACGCAATTGCTCGTAGTAAGCATCAAACTGCTGATTCTGTAAAACATTTAGTAACATTAACAGGGTTCGTGTTTTACCTGTCCCTGGAGGTCCCTGGATGAGAGTGAAATGGGAGACTGGGAGAGATCGTGTGTTGTATAATGCAGCCTCCATGGCAAATAGCTGGCTTCGATTATAAGTGTCACGTAGATGGGATATGAAAGTTGGAGAGCAACAGGACCAAGGGGTCTGACCTGCTAGTGGTGATCTAGGTGAAGTCCCATTGACATATATACTATTGGGATTTGTATTCATATCATGAAGGAATGATGGATCTTCACCTGCATAGACACATCGATATAGTCCTGGTCTCATTTGAACAATCTCCTTAAGAAGAGGATTAAGAGGAAGACGAAATCCCGCAAACTCTACTGGATAAATATCTTGAAGAAAATCTTCATTGACTGTACGGTTCTGAAGCGACACACATGGATTGAGACGGGTAGATGACTGGAATTGTTCAATGAATCCAAGAGACGGACTCGAAGTCCGTACTGCTCGTGATGTCTGTGGTGCATTCGAGGCAATAATTTCATCAGGAAGAGAAGGTCGACTCCAACACAACGAACGAGGGTCTGAAGGTTCATACACACAGTAGTGAAGAAGAAGAAGAGAAACCCACTCTCGCGAGGTAGTGCTCAGCTGGACTAAGGGATACAAGGAGCAAATTCTAATGTTAATCAAGGAAATCATACCCACATGGGTGTGTTGTGGTCCAGTGATGTGAAGAGAGAAGGGAAACGAGACACAACCTGGAACACATCAGCACGAATTTTGATTGGAGCGGAAGAAGAACCAGTCTCAAATCATCAACAAACATTCTTTCTTACCTGGGTATTCATGATTCCAAAGAAAAATGGAAGATGGAAACAAGGCTTGCCATTCTCAAAAGTAAATTCGGCAGATTCGGTAGATTCGGCATCCAGTTGGAGATAAGGAACAACAATACAGTAACTATTAATGATGGTTGGAATTATTGCAGTCGAATCTAAAAAGAGAAAAAACTCATTCTCTAGGGCATCATAACGGCACCAGGAGATCGAGCAACGACGACGATTTCTTCTTTGATTCATATAAACCAATCAGTAATACGGATTTATACTCTTAATTGCCTGAGCTTGTACTTCTTGAAGAACAAAAGCAAGATACAAGCGAATATACTCTTCAACATTACAAAATGACGGAGGAAGTATTGGAAGAGGTTGTCTATGTGAAACGAGGTGAGAAGTATTACGCATCACAGAAAAGATTCCAATTGAGCAATACATCATATAGTCGATTTTGTAGAGCTTGCTTCAAGGCAATATACGTATCGTTATCACGTTGAGAACTCGAGACACCCTCCTTTGAAGATTCATCGATTTGTTTAGTAGTCGCTTTGCGAACTCTAATTGTGACAAAATGAACACAATCAGACGACAGATGCTTCACTGGATTGGCTTCTTTGCGTTTCTCTCTGTCAGCTTTCAATTCTAATCTATTCTCACATACAGTACAGGTAATATACCGTTCTTTTTCTTTCTCTGCAATCTGTTCCTTCAATTTGGATAAAAGAGACACAGAAATTGCTTTTCCACTTACAGTTCTCACAGATGATTGAGAATCATCCGTTTTCCCCAACTTTGATGGAGTAGAAGAATCACTATTTATCAATTGTGGAGCGTAAAAGCTACTCGGAAACCAATCCCCGTTTCTTTCTCTGTGTATTCCCAGTCTCATTACCCTTCTACACATCAACTATATTTACAGTATGAACCATAACGGTAATCAAGCACAAATCACAGACTAGTGAAAGAATAGAACAAGGTTTTGCTAAGTATTATATAAGGCGGGAAAACGGTTATTCCACAGAATTCTCGAATCTCTGTAGCTTGAAAGAAAGCACCTCTTCAGCCAGATTTGATTGAATAAATCTATAAACTTGTATATTTTATGGCTGATCACTTAGTACGTGTATATGGAACAGAAGAGGATCGGTAGTCGTTCCTGGAGTGTTTAAACAGTAGAGTAAACTGTCCATTCTATTTCAAGATCGGAGCGTGCAGACATGGAGATCGTTGCACCCGAAAACACAACAGACCGACCTTTAGTCAGACAATTCTGATTAAGCAGATGTACCACAATCCTAAGGTTGCTCCTCTGGGTTCAAGTAGTGCAACAACTCCAGATATGATTGTACTTGTTTGCAACTTGTTTTATCGATAGCAGAAGCAATTTGATGAGTTCTACGAAGAAGTGTACGATGAGTTATCTTCTTCCTACGGCAAAATTGAGGAACTTCATGTGTGTGACAATATCTGTGACCATATGTTGGGCAATGTGTATGTCAAGTTTGAAGATGAAGAAGATGCCGAGAAGGCCTTAAAGGGTTTGTCAGGTCGTTACTATGCCGGAAGACCTCTTGCAGTCGAGTATTCTCCTGTGACTGATTTCCGTGAGGCACGGTTCCTATGATTTCAGTTTCCTTATCCCTAGATGCCGTCAACATGAAGAAGGTCAGTGTACCCGCGGCGGTTACTGTAACTTTATGCATTTGATGACACCTTCTCAACCAGTGTTCTATCGTTGCTTCCCTCAAGGACGGTAAGCGAATCGATCTCAACTCATTTACAGATGGGGTTACACTCGGGAAGAGAGAGAGCGTGATATGGGACCTCGAGGCGATGGTCGCCGAAATCCTCCTCCTCCACGCGTGAATGTTCCTGATGATGATTCTGATCGCAGTCCAAGTCGCAGTCCAAGTCGTAGTCATTATCGCAGTCGCCGCAGTCGGAGTCGAAGCTATGAGAGACGCCATCATCGTCGCAGCTATAGTCGAAGTGACAGTCGAGATCGTCGAGGACATCGCAGTCGTCGTGATCGTAGTCCTAGTCGTAGCTACAGTCCTAGTCGTAGTCGTAGTTACAGTCATAGCAACAGTCCTAGCGGTAGTAATAGTCGAGACCATAGCCACAGAAGTCATCCTAGTCATCGACGTGAACGAAGTGCTTCACCGACTGCCCCTCAAGAAAGACCAACTGTAGATAAAGTTGAATCCGCCTAGTGTGAAAAGTGTTGTATCATTAGCAAACAGATTTCATAAGAATTGCGCGAATTAGAATGCTTCATAGTCATAGGCTGCACAAGAAGCGTGCTTACGATTGTACTACATATTACACACAAATTAGATTTCTTACCATACATTCAGCCATACTCTCTAACCAATGTCGAGCTTTGGGATCACTGTAGATCTGTAGTTGATTGTTATATAGTTTGAGAATATCACTAGGTATAAACCCATCTCTCCTGCTATACGGAAGATCTGGATCAAGCGCTTGGCACACAGCTGCCATTGCCAGAGTATGGACACTGATCGAACTCAAATTGCGTGGTGGCTGATTGTCAAGCACATTTCATATTCCAACATGTTTCTTACAATCCCAATCAAAGAGAAGATGACACAGTAGCCCAACTGCAGAACTAGAAATGCGATCGCCTCCATATACCCATCCTGGTTTGAGGATACTTAGTTCAATTGGTGAGTCTGTCGATAGAGACATCTATCTGTTACGACTCAAATTCGCTACAACTTTGCTGTACTCGGTCAATGCCTCCTCAGCTCGTTTCTTTGTCTCACGTTCTGCTTGAGTAGCAAGAGGAGGCATAAAGTTAGTCGAAATGTATACAAATCGATTTGCATGCATTTTCTATCTGAGAGAGGAATCACAACACTACCCGTGCCATCTCAATACTCTGAAGTGCTCCCTCATAATTGCACTCCCATAGACGCTGCTTACTACGATAGACAGGCCTTGTTGTATACACCATCGCCTAGAATCACAATCCTATCAAACTACTACTGTACAGCCCGCATCCACAACATGCGGATCCCAAGTAGATGGCCTTGTTGCATCCCCTTCTCTCCACTGCGTCTAGTATCAAAGACATGAATAGCATGTACACGTGTCACCCAATCGTAGTTTTGTCTGTCTTCTTCACTGTACACAGGAGGACAAGGATCCACAGAAATGCTCACTGGAACAAGACCACTTTGCGCAGCTATTTTACAAATGTATCTCCCAACAAATCCATTTCCTTTTCATCATTTAGACCTTTCAATTCTACCACCCACTACAACTACATCAGGAGTATGCTTGAAATAGTTGAGTCTGGCTAGTTTGTGTAGGCTGTCAGTTATAACAACCATTAGCCCACTCCAGACCAAGAGACAATGAAATACAGAAATGGGGAAATGGGGAAACAACAAACAATGAAAATAGGTCACAGTAATGCAATATATCGAGGATTATTCGATACTTAGAACCACATTTTCTTAGGACAAATCCACAGTGGAGTCATGTTGTACTCCATTACCACGACGAACAACCCAGATCAGTAGTCCTAGTTAAATTCAGACTCAGGGGAAGAGCAAAAGAAAGGAGATCCAGATTTTCATTGGATAAGGTAATATTCTTTGAATCTATTAATCAACTACCACTTCCACTAGAACCAATCCATTCTACGTCAATTGAAGGAGATAGATAACCAATTAGTTGACGAATAATCGCAAAGAGATCAACTGGAGCTCCACTAATGTCAACCATACACATCTGTTCTTCTGGATCCATGTGAAGGACTTCAAATGTCTGGTTTTCGGAAAGACCGATTTTACAATCCAAATCCAAATTGTATTCAAGATCATCGCGTAGCGGTGTCATATTGAGAATGCGGAATTCAGTATCTATGTATGTGCCATTGGTGTATACTGTAGAGTTACGAAGTAAAGGCTTGTAAACACTACTTGATGAACAAAATAAAACACATTCTACTAAGCATCAAGATTGAAAATAGGCGTTTCACAGTTGTAATATGCATAGATTACAACCCTTAAACGAAAATCGTAATCTTCCATAAATGCAACTGACGCTCTGAATGCTACAAGTTAAGAGATCTAAGTGCCCATACTCGTGAAATAGGGAGGAAGGGAAGAAGTAGGCAGATTCAGACAAGTGTCGTTAGTTGCCTCATTACACCCAAAAGCATAACATTCACCTGGAAGCATATCATATTCTCCACAAGCTACCAATTAAACTTCGTACAGAAACGAATACTTGCAACTGGATAGCCGAAAAGACAATAAAGTAATAAAAAGACTAAAAGAACCTTCATACCCTTATAATACATCTGTAACACTTTTGTTTTGCGAAGTTTGAAAGGGTCAATAGGAATTCCAGAAATTTTTCATATTTTCAATTGATGTATTCGGTTCCAACTGTAGCATTGTCACACATTGTTATTTCCCTTTTTGGCTATGAATCTGACTTATAACGTTGAGCAGACTTCCAGTGTTAATGCCCCGCTAATGAGCAATATGGAACCTACCTACAATGCTCCTACCGCCGTTCCTATGGCCGTGCCTGCTTCTATGCCAGCACCTGTTCCTGTCCAACCAGTGGCACCTGTTCCCTTGCAACCAGTAGCACCTATTCCAGCACAACCAGCGGTTACATCTCCTTTGGATTACCTCATGCAATGTAAAATAGTCACAGTAAGATTGATACCTAGTCCCTGCGGTACGTGTGATTGAGAATGTCGATTTCTGGCAAGTGTTCACAGATATTGACTCGAACAAGCAGTTTGCCATCTTCCTGGTCAATAGTGAGGACGATGAGATTCCAATGAACCAAACCCCTTTTATGAATGTATTTATTCATCTTCTCTTTGTCTCTAGGCTATAGAAGACTCGGACTGCTGCAGTCGAGCGATGTGGGGTAATAACCGTGAGTTCACTATGAATCTGTTTGGACCCGACAATAATCTGTTAGTGAAAATGCATCGTCCCTTCACGTGTCAATGTATAGTCCATGAACTTGTCTCATCGAATAGGTTTTTGTTTGAATACTCCTGAAATTCATATTCTCGATGCAAATGAGCAGTCCTTTGGTTGTGTGAAGAATGTATTCAACTGTTTTGATCACAACTTCTCAATTACAGATCAAAACGAAAAACAGTGTATGTCGATTAGAGGTTCCTGTTGTCAACCTGGTGAGTTCTGTTTCTGTCCAATGAGTCCTTGTAATGAGATCGTTTACGATGTTGTCAATCACCGCACAGGAACAAATGGAACAATCAAGAGAAAATGGGACACTTGGGCTCGTTCATTGGTGAGAGAAACACAGACAGGTAATGTGTAGTTTACCAATGCAGACACCTTTACAGTGACATTCCCTCCTGAATCCACTCTTCATGAACGTATTCTTTTATTAGCTGCCACCCTTCTCATCAACATCATGTATTTTGAGCAACATAAGAATAGCAGTGATAACTCGTCCTCTTCATTTGACTTTTCGAATGATTTTAGTGACTAATCTTAGTGGATGTTTGTGTTTGTTACAAACATTCATAGCTATTCATCTTTCATTCTAAACGTAGCAAGATACATCTATTAATCATTCTATCTTTCATTCATTACTCGTGCTTGTTGAATTTCCTCTTCTAACTGTTCCTTCTCCTCTTCTTGTTTCAAAATTAATTGTTGTTCCTTCCTTCCTTTGCTTTCGTCCCCAGCGAAGAAATAAGCAAATTGTTTCATGGCCATTGGATTCGAAAATCGTCTCACTTGCTGTTGGGTCAATTCTCTCTACTCATTATCTATGCTACTCTCCTTCACATTCTTCTGAAGCATCTTCTTTGCCGTCAGTAATTTCCGTTTATATCGATATAATCGCCAGAAACAGTAGAACAAGGGAGCCAATACAACAGTGTACACTACAAGAACCAACAATGTTGCTATCAACTACCTCTCATCTATAGACTATTTTCTTACCTGACTTCGTTGATATGTACTGATACCCGGTTTCACTTCCACGGGAATTCGATACATTACCGCATAACTCCCTGTACTAGATACTGTGCTCACATATTCTCCATTCTCTGATAAATGAATATCACTCACACAACTCCATTCTCCTTCGCTGTATTGACCCAAACACCAATCGCTCACTGTTACATTCGTATCCTCGCCACAAAAAGTAACCGTAAGAGGAATCGAAAAAACACGGTCTAAATAAGTGACTGGATCCGACACTGTCAATGTTGATGGAATTCGAACTTTGACAGAAAAAGCCGAGAAAATGAACATTTCCGAAACGGAGTATGTGAATCCCACAATTGTTTCCTTCAAGTCGCTCCTACTAAATGGAACTAAATCGAGTAGATTCTCTTCCTCTTCTAGAACTCAACCATCTTCTCTTTCTTTACTTAGTAACAATCCCGAAGGAACATAAACACGGAGTCGTGTTTTTCGTTCCTTCACAACCACTGTAAACTCGTGATCATAGAAGGGCGAGATGGTGATGGTAATAATACCAGCCAGAGTCTCGACAGATCCCGCGATAGTATCTATGATTGAATCAAGTATCTTTGACTACTTCCAGCGCGTGCTGACGTAAAGCAGCGATCTGTATAATTTGAAGACCCAGAGAGATCAGATGGGAGGAGTGTCACACATTCTCCATTGGAACACATCGCTTCATTCACAGCACAACCTGATATAGGAGTGCATTCCCTCTGACACATTCCTGTAGGACATAGCCGGGTACCTAGAGGACATGAAGGAAGAGATGTTGTTGAACAGAAAGTAGGGTTTTCTACACATCGACCATCCGCACAACGAACAGGGGCAGTTGATGGACAGGATGGGAGAGGCGGACAGGCACTTGGAATGAGACACTCCCCTGTCCAACATCTAGTGAGGGATAATTCGCACTCCATTGAAGGACAGTCCTCAAAACTTTCCACGCAGGATCCATCTAAGCATTGATCTGATTCTCATAGCACTTCTCAATACTCACATTCATTTTCCAATCCACATTCCCGATCTCGGTCACAGTCCTCAGGAGACAATACACAGGATCCATCACTACATTGAACCGGTCGAGAGGTAGGGCACGTGTCTTTATAGAGACATGAACCTGCAGTACATGTGCCATCGGGACATCGAGAATATCCATCAGGACAGTCTAATGCCATGGGACAATAGAAGGGATGGACGACACAAGAAAGATCGGAACATAAGTAAGGAGTGTATGAAGGACAGAACAATGAAATACTATAAATGAGGATGGTTGATTATACGTACGGACAAAGAGACAGACTTGTATAGACATTTCGAGCTCTACAGTCTCCACTACGGCAACGCTGAGGTTCTGAGAATCGACAGAGACGATTGGTGTAACACTCATCAAGAGATGAAGCACAGTAGCCATTTGGACAGAGAATTGATGTGCTATTACAGACAAGAGAAGGACATTGGGTTGGTATCTAGCTAATTAGGTATTATTGTAAGTACCTGAACACATTCTCCTGTCATACAGCGATAAGGAGTGGTTGGAGGGCATCCATTAATAGCTTGACACTCATTCAGAGAAGCCACACACTCATTATTCCAACATCGAATAGGTTTTACTATAAATCAATCATTCTTTTCTCTTCTACTTTCATCACAAGTGTATTCTTGTAACCTGCACTGAGAAATAAAGTTCACACAATCACCATTAGGACATCTATTTTTTAATAACGTAGATGAATACATACAATACTGGAGTGTCCTTAGGACATATACTGTCATCAGCACAATCCTCACCACTATAACACATTCCAACATTACGTCCATATCGACAGCGATGTTCATCATCATTCATACACGTATTGCGATCACTACAGAGATCAGGGGAAGCAACACAAGCATTATCATCACAGCGATAAGGAAGCAACACTGGACAGGGTCCTATTACATCACACTACGGTTCAATTCATTCAATCTTCCTCACTTCCTTTAGAGTCTTTGCACAAGTTCCATCAGCACACACAACAGGTAGATCCGAATCACAGAATCCATCAAATCGATTCAAAGGGAGTTTACAGTCTCCATATGATGGCACACAGACGCCTGAAGGACATCGTAACCATCCATCTCCACACTCCGTCTTTGTCATACAAGCAACAGGATCCGAGACGCATTCGTTATCACCACAGCGGTAGGGATAATCAGGAGGACAATTATCTCCATTCACACAATGATTTGGTTCTCTGCACACACCATCACCACAACGAACTTGACCTGAGGGACACTGTTCATTGGTTTGAGGGAAGCCACAACACTCATCACGACTCAGTCCATCACAACAACGTACGACATAAGAAGGGAGATCGACGCCCAACTGAGGAGGTAGCAAGCACAATGTGGTATCCTCACATATTGCCGGACAATTCGATTCTTCACTAACACATCGACCATTTTGACACATATATGGAAGCGAAGGAGGGCAAGAACGAGCTGGACACAACGATTCTGAAACTCGGCAAGTATTATCCCAGCAACGAATGCGTCCCTGGGGACAGTCCCCAACTGTGATGTGCTCACAGACATCCACACTGTCGGGATAACATTCACCATCATCACAGAGAATGGGTGTTTCGCTATCACAGTGCCGACCTGTTGGACATTCCGATCGCTCACTCACACAACTTGTATCAGGACAACGGAAGGGAGTTTCATCGGGACACTGTTCTAAACTGATACAATCCATTTCATTGGCTTTACAACTCAAATCCTCGCATAAGAATGGTCGTGATGACGGACAAGTAACTTGTGTCCCACATACACTCAAGGAGTCGGCACAAGTTCCATCAGGACACTGAATTTGGCCATACCCACATTCACTTACCATTCGACAATCCTTTCCATGTTTCACACAGAATCCATCAGGACAGAGAATTGGTTTACTTGTAGGACACATTCGAAAGGTTGTAATAAACTGTGTTTCAGTTAAAAGAGTGGCAGGGCAAGGATAAAATTCATATTCAGTTTCACATTCGGCAGTGAGACTTGCTTGGTAATCTTCCATACATTCCTGATAATACACAAGCCAGAAAGGACAGTCAAGCGAGCATTCATCTCCACAATAATAGTAATTAAAATCTGCACACTGACAAGGCGGCGTATTCATCTGAATCTAATCAAGTTACCTCTCTCCTACCTGATTAATTTGGATTTTTCTCGTCACACAGTAAATGAAATCGGGTGATGAACCAAATAAGGATTGTCTTTGAAGTGTAATATTCTTTGTGCTACGACAACTCCCATCCAAACAACGAATAGAGTGTTCTGGACAAGATACAGGAGTAGGACAGAGATTTCCCATGGTAACACACTGTCCGTTATGACACATGAAGGTTCCAATTGGACAAGAAGTCAATGAAGGACAAAGATCCACAGCCTCAGCACAACTTCCATCACTACAAGAATAAGGACGTGATTTGGGACATTTTGGCTGAGGGACACAACTATTAGGTCGCTCTGCACAGTCTCCCATAGGACATCGGAAGGGAGCATAAGATGGACAGGGAGGTACTTGAGAACACTTATCAACAGATGACATGCAATGACCACCAGGACAGAGAACAGGAGCTGATGAAGGGCAGGCAGGCAACAAAGGACAGAAAATGATATCTGTTACACATCCTCCTGTAGGACATGCAACCTAATGGTAACTAGATGGAAAGGCTCATACCATATCAGATGGACAGAGAAGTGATTGAGGACACTCCGCTAATGTTGGACGGCAGGTATTGTCAGGGCATTTTACTTGGTCCAATGGACATATAATCTATATAAAACGATTCTCTCATTGTGTACATGATTTGGACAGAATTGATTCAGTTCGACAATCCCTCCTCCTCGACATACCTTCTTTCCTATCTTCAATGAGTTCCAATTCACGTCATCTGGATAAGAAGGACAAGATTCAAGACGACTGTGACACTGTCTATCACTACACAATCGCATACCTTTCCCACATACAGTATTCGAAGGACACTTCGAGTAGTCATCAACACACATTCCATTCGGACATGTCAGATTATCACACACTTTGGTTATGGGACAGTCACCACTACTTGGTCTGCATGTGTTATCATCACACAAGACATAACCAGGAGAACATGTAATAATACTTGGACAATACACAGTATTCACAACACGATGAAGGAAATCAGGACATAAGGTAAGATTATTATTAACAGTGTAAATGGTGTTGGAGTTCTTTAGAATATAATCGGTCACATTCCATACACAATGATTACGAATTTTGGTATGAGCTAAAATTATAATCACTATACAGTAAAGTACTTGGTGGACATAAAATAACATTACTGCATAATTCCAATGAAGTCTGACAAGTGTAATCAGCACATTGGTAAGGAGCATATGGAGGGCATCGATTAGCATATTGACACATTGAGGCAAATGCATAACATAGAGGTTCTTGATAGTATTCTTTATCAACACCCCAGAGATCATAACCTAGACTCATAATACTCTAGAAAAAATACAAGCAAATGGAAGTTCAGAAGGACATGGACAATCCTTGATGTCAGACACACAAGCTCCATTCGCACATTTGATTGGAGTATCTGCTAGACACGCCCCAGGGCAATCCTCCCATGAATTCACACATGATTTGGAGGAGGCACAATACTTCCTTGAATCGCATTCCATATTATAATCATTCTCACCGTCTAGCCTAAATGTGTGCGAATTCACATTAACAACACAATAGTCATCGAGATCAAGGAAACTCCCATCACTACGACCACTCTGATCTGCAAATTCATCTGGATAACCGACATAAAGATAGAAGAGACCTGAAGAAAAGGGAATATAGGTGAAAACAGGAAGTGAATCCTGTATGACAGGACTAAGTGTGAAGAATACAGTCTACAGATTAGAGGAATGGGGTGTTCAAACAGGTCCATTTGTTGAATAGCCAATTACTGTGAGTCTCAATTTATCCATCAATTCTCTTGAATCCAACTATATATCATATCTAGTCATCATACTTGCTTGATAACCATAATCATCCAATAACTGAACATGCACATATAAGACACTCGTTGAATCCAACTGAACATCCTTATTAAGATACTCAATTCTAGTACCTTCAGAATCAGTCACTATACACTCAAGATAGAATCCTTTCCCTACAGTAGAAGGAAGAGCATGTTCGTGAAGGAATATAAACCCTCATAGAAATAGTGAAGGAAATGGCTGTGTGGAAAAAGTGATAATCTCCTTGTTCTAAGATAAAGAGGCGACAACTAGGAGTTATGAACTATTTAGTGTCCCCACAAGAACACATTCGAATACAGGGGATCTCGAATCATTTCCATTGTATCTGTCTTTCCTGAAGGCATTACATAAGTTAGGATGAGATTTCCATGGGAAGATTCACAGATATGATGTTGAGGTCCCCATAGAGTCACTTCTACATACATGACTTCTCCCACAGCGTTCCCTGAGTACTGCACTGAAAAGGATTCAATATCCTTATCTGAGAAACAACAGATCTGTCCCTCATGCCTAAATACTTCAGAGTTGATAGTGATGACCTGAGTGAAGTGATCTTGTGTTGGACAGAATGATATATCACCACACAACACAGGAAGATGGACCTGGTAAGTAGTAGGAGAGAGCTCTTGAATCGATGTAGTATTCTATGGCTCATCCTTACCTTCAGCTCTCACTATCATGAATATGTATTCCTTATCTGCCATATAGGTTACAGTCACATTCACTATCATCAATTCTATCAATCAATCTTACAAAACCGATTTTCAATCACTTCGCACTCTGGGAACTGAATAAGAAACCAATATTCTGTTAATAGTCGGGGAGAGTAGAAGCCATCTGAGTCCTCCTTTTGTTCCGCTACAACTGTTCTATTGTTAATCATTGCATTCACATATACGGATGGGATAGGACTCGTACTCCCACACTCAATGACTCTTTTAAACAGTCATTAATGCATATCATTACATAGGTATTCTTCTTTGAACACATTACTGGAGTGAATCGAATTTCCATCTGATCTTGATAGACTGAACGTGTAATATCGAGTGAAACACCCTCATTCACTACCAAGACTTGGATATATGATGACGATGTATCAGTGAAAGGTTGATTATTGATATCAATAACAGAAAACCGAAGAGCCGCTTCTTCACCCACATACAACTGATCGGAGAGTTGAGAAAAGGCCACTATTTGTAATGATGCTCGAACAACACAATGAAGAGTATTCATATATTCACCATTCAAGAAGAGACGAAGGTTGTAATCACCTGGAGGAATGGTGGGAATGTGAAAGAGATAGTACGAAGAGGAGAGGGCGTAACGTATTGGATGATATGTAGTACAATGATCACTGACCGCTTGGACATCCACAACAGGTTTATGAGGTAATCGACAAGGATAAAGAGATATCACATCTTTCCATGGCACTTCCTGCTGTAATTGAGTAACGAATCCAAGTGTGCTGTTTTCAAACTCAGTGAATCCTTCAACTGTTTGAAGTATATGACAGCGACTCCCATCCTCAATGATCTCCACTGGTCCAATACTCAGGGATTTCTTGTTGTTTGCAATAGTTATATTGAGGACTACTCTCCCTTCATACTCAGAACTTGGCATCACTGGTTCAACAGAGTATCGAATTGTCATGCCATCAGTATCCAATTCTGTGACTACCTCTCTAGTGTTTATTCCATTCTTCATTATCTACATCCCTTCATAGACAGTCATTGTTGACCATAGTGTGAACTGAACAGATGTGTCATTGACATTAAGAATTCTAAACTCCAACCACTCACCGAAGAATCCCCCCGAAAGACCCGTTCCTGTTACTTGGAGAGGATCTGAAGGGAACCCATATCAATAAATCTTACCTTCTTCTGAAGGAGTTGCGGTGACAATATCGACAGGAATTGACTCTAACATCCATCTACCGTGAATTTGAAGTGAAAGAGTATAGGTATCTGATGGCACGTTCAGTGAACATTGATAATTATACTCAACACCCATAATAACCACAGGATTGAATGATAACTGACAGAAAAGAGATCGACGTATACTATGGAGTTGAAGAGTAGCTGGAAACACGGAGAATTGACAAAGAGTGAGTTCATCAGAAAGGATCTGAAGATAAAAAATGACATCGTCGTTAGAGTAGATCCAAATATATTCCGACACTGAAACTGACCGACTATCACACTCTCCACGAATACTCTCTGTAAAATAGGTTTCATCCGTCGTTGAAATTGTGAGATTGTGGAAGTCTGTATCATCAAGAGTCAAAGTAACAAGTCGATAGAGTGAATGACCGAAGAAGAAGGATGGAATAGGTTCTTCATCGATTGCCACTTCACTCTCTGCATCCACAAGCATGGAGGATGATTGGTCTAGATATTGTATTGAAGTGAATGGATCTTAGTTAGTGAGTGACATAAAATCTATACAGAGAAGTGAAGGAAGTGAAGGAAGAGACCTGAAGAACAGAGTTCGATGGAATATGGATGCCTGAGTCTGTGAATAATGAATTATGATATTCAATGATCGAAATGATGAAAGTGGGTTGGATAGCCTAGATTCAATGCATTATATCATATCTACGTGCAGTGAAAAGCAGCATCACTCAAGGTCCAGTGAAAGTCTGTGAGATAATAATCATTATCAATTATTGCAAAGGCCTGACTGATAGCTAGATGTGAGGCTAAGAAGAGAGAGGAACAATAATTGAAGAGATTCCTGGAACCATCTCGAATAATGACTGTGAGCGAATATGGAGTGTTGATATAGAGATCGGATGATAACAGACTACCAATGTTGGAACAGAAACGAAGATCAGGAGTACTGGCCTGGACCCTTACGTGTTGAGGTAGAATGAACTAAAGATCATATTAATGAAAGAGTCTGACTGAAGTGGACTCAACAATGAATCGAACTTCGTAGACACCTTCTGTGAAGATATTGTGATAAACCTCATAAGCAGTATCTAATCGCTGAACTAGATTGGGATCCATCACATCAATCTCTTGAAGGATGGAGACATTAGTGATGAGATTGATACTGAGAATGGAGAGTGAAAGCTCAGTCAAATCGATAATATTGTTGGCATGATCACGAGTATAGATTAATGTCGAGAAAGTCTGATTAGAAGTGATAATTAACTCGTTATCATGAATTGGTTGATGTGGAGAGAGGGTAATAAAAGTGTTTACACCACATCTACTCTTGAGATATAATGAATGGAGTTACAGGGGTAAGGGATGAACAGTAATAGAAGATGGAGTGGTTGTATTCACAGTAACTCCAGAGAAATCATCTATTTCAATCTTCCAATAATAGGTTCCCGTCTAGGAATCACGGAAATTATTATTTCATACCACCAAAGCTCGATGTGTTACTATCACCATACTGTAATCATCTTTCATCTGAAGCTCCACAATACATGATTGTTCTATGCAATTCGAATCATTATAACAACGGAATATACGGATTGGAGGAATATCATTAGTATTGATAGGAAGAGGAGAATCACACGAATCACGCATATGAATATAGGTTTGAACTTTAGTCAGATCTACCATCAAAACTAAGATTCATTCATACGTGCAACTGCTTCTGTTGTTGATGTCTCGATAAACGTGTGTTGTTGCGAAATAGCTGGAAGCTGGAACTCAAAGGCTTTAATAATCACATGAGGGTCAAGATAAGTTACAGAGGCTTCGTATACCACTTCCAGCATTACAGAAAACCTAAAGATAATAGGAAGGAAGAGAAGAGACATTTGAGCTTCAAGGTATTTGGAGATAACAAACTGAGGGATGATGAGAAATGCATTCTCAACACCATCATCTTGATAAGTGATAAATCGTAGAATATTCAAGTGAGACTCATATCGAATGAACCCATCTCTTCTGTAAAAATTACCATTTGTGATAACTCCTTTGTAAACTCCAAGTAATGTATCCACCTTCATATTATGACTTGTTATACGAATGGTAGGTTGAGGACTTTGCGTGAAGGAGATAGAAAGATAAGGATGATTGAAGCTATAAATCATTATTAATACAGATAGAAACTAATCGGAATAGTTAGGACCCGATCCTATGAGAAGAATACGAAATGGGGCAGGAAGAGTCGTAAAGTCAAAAGAATAGTGAATGGACCATGATGATTCGGTATGAATATGATAGTCAAATAAAATGGAATTCCTTTTATTGTTGACATAATGATAAGACCAGCCATCTCCATAGTGTCTACTGATGATTTCCGGCATCCACTTTCACATAAGTTGACCATCATTTTGATATTGATCATTCAACTGAAATACGGTAACAAAACCGCTTGTATGACATAATTTCTCAAAGTCAGTTCGAATTTCTAGTGTTATCGGAAATGCTCGTCTGCTTGCTACAAAAATACGTAATGGATAACTAGATATGAGAAATACATCACATGCACACATATTGTTCACAAGGAAATTAATCGTATTCAATTCAATTTTACTTGTTTCTGGACTCTCTCGTGTTCCAGATAACTCAAGAAGAAGAGTATCACCCAAATATACAAGCACATCGCTATCTGATCTAAATGTGAAGCAAAGTCTGAATCACAACGTTACTGTCAAGACCTGATCTTGACTAATGGTGATGTTCTCTTCTAGGGCAGCTGTCCACCACAGTTTGTGGTTGATTGAGTATTCGTGGTTACTCCATCCGAAAACAGAGGATGGAGGACATTCTAGCAAAGCCTTCTCAAGCATCTCTCCGGATATAGATAGTTTTCCATCAGTAAATCCATCTACAGATATTGTACACTCTCGATTCGTTCCATTAAGCGTGTGAAACCTTAGTTTGAGAATCACAATTCACTATTACCAGGAACTGAAAGATAACACACTGTGGATCGTACCTCTACGTCCACATGATGAATCCATTGCTGTTCCTTCTTCACAATACACTGGAGTATGATCCTTTCCTAAAAACCGTGAAACGGCCAAATAGTCTGCTCCTAGCGTCGAATTACCAAAATCTTCGTGCTGGGTAACTGATAAACAAGAATCACATAGCCAATCCGTCTACAAGTCAAAGAACAAATCTGGACAAACATGACTATATGTTTGAGGAACAAAATCACGAAAAGTGACTGTCAGAGAGCAACAGGCTGCGAATAGAAGTACAATCTCAATAACACACGGTCGATACCATGTCATTCTTCACAGATGTTGCGGAGATAGTGACTATGATGTGCTCTTTGATGAAGAAAACCCAGAATAGGGTGTGCCGAATTCGGCGCCGAATTGCGCCCTAACTTGAAAGACCACAATTCCATTCGCGTGACTCCTTTGCATGAGCTTTTTAACGAAGGTATCACCTGTACGTATTCTTCGTCGTGCCTTTGCTCGTGTCATCAATGTTGAGTGTGTTCCTACTTTTGATAAGTATGACCACATAACCAACATGAAAACTGAAGACATTTTCCAGTTCGAACCTTTTCATGATTCAGATCTCCTTGTATTTGCTTCTAGATGAATGTCACTATTTAGAACTTTCCCAGGGAAAGGGAGGGCAGAGATTATGAGTTGAATTGGTCGCTGGCAAGTGAGTGGTTTACTGTATGGGGAAACGCTTTCCGCAATCCAAGTAGTGATTGCTTGCTAAGTCATCTAAGATGCATCACAGATGACAATAAGAATGCCTACTGCAAACGGTCCTACCTTTATGGAAGTGATGTGCCTGTAAGTACAAAGAATTTCGAGGAACTCTCTGACAGTGTCAAGGAGTTCCTTTCCCAGGTACCAAATCTTTATGTTGAAGACGCTGCTGTGTCCTCTGGACGCTTATTAGAGGTTCGCATTCGCAGTGTGACTAACGACCCTGCAACAGCGTTGGCTGTAAAGAACCTGCTTCATCGAATGCCACTTCGTCATCCACAGACCCCTCATCCGCTGGGACTCATTGTGGCTCGAGGAATGCCCAAAACCTTCACTGCTATTGGTGAAGATCCTCATTCCCGTGCCTTGACGGTACTTGTAGGTGGAAATGCTTCTGTTGAGACCATCGTTAATGTAGAAATGGGAATTGTACATGATGTCGTAGGAAGTGGTGAAGGCAACCGAACTGTATTACGATCGTGAACGTGGAATAGTCGATGTTCCTGTAAACACAGAGTCCAAGACGAATTCCGTTTCAATTAAGGGACCTCTCACGAAATGTATTCTTCCTTGTAGCACTCTTCTCTCCTCTACAGGTCTTCCTTTATGTGTTTTTGGTCTCTCGGAGAGTCTAATCACCCCTCTTGTTCTGAATCAACGACTCTATTGTGATAATCACACAGTTTTATGTCGTGACGGTATTTCACGTGTATTTGCTGGTGTTTCTATCAATGCAGAAAAGATTCCTGATATGAAGAAGGAGATGGTTCTCAATCAGAAGGTGTATCGAGTTGTCTCTGGAGATAACCTACTCTCACTACCTTCTCAAGTGTTGTTTATCGATAATGATCATTGTGAACAGGGTAGAAATTATCTATTTGCATGAAGAATAGAATTAACGGATTCCGATCAAATCAAAACTGCCTTACGAAGATATATCAAGAATGAAGAGTATGTTTCTTTTACGGTAGAGAAACTACAGGTACGTGAATGTACTTGAAATGATATCTAGAGTTCAGTGTTCCGTACAGTCCGCAGCGAATCACTTGAGGCTCTGTTGAACTGATTTTGTTACTTTAGCGAATGGAAATTAGTACTGTAATGAAATGTTTGTTCCTTGTCATTATTCTTAAAGAACCGTGCTTATCGGATTCCCCTCAATAGATTTCTTCTTATCCTGGAGAGGGTGTAGATTGTGTGTTCTGTGTGCTATATCTTCACTGAGGAGAACTGGATATGGGTAATAATCAAGGGAAGCAAATTTCTAAGAATGACATATTACCTAAGTTAAGTAATACCCAAAAGGGATATATTGAGTCGTGGTATTTGGCATTGAGTGACGAAGACTCTAATTATGTGTCTAAGCGTGTTTTCTTTGAGGATATGCTTAAACGATTTGCCAATATGCCCATTTTTATCATCGATTCATTGTTTGAGTGTATGGATCCAGATTCGAAACACTGTGTTACTGAGGACTCATTTTACTATATGGCGTATATTATCATCAACGGAAATCATGAAGAGAAGTGTCAGCTCGTTTACAGCATGTTACAACGGATAGGAAGAACACCTGAGGTGACAGTGAGTTCTGTATTGCAGTTATTCCAGAGTGTTATATCAAAATCAGGAAAGGACACAGAGTGGTGTGAATCGAGACTATTAGAATGCATGAAGATTGATCCCAAAGCATCAGCTGAGGAATTCATTTCCTGGGATCGTTTTTTCGAATTTTGTTCCAAATATCCGAATTGTCCGGTCATCTATTGGTTAAATCTCTTCCGCATGCAAATCGAACAAGCTTGTGAATTGCGCCAACAATTAGCAGATGATGAGACGACAGGTAATGCAAAATTGTCAAAACAGTATTATACAACACGTCGCAATCTGATATACGGTCAGATGAGAGATGTCTCAATTTCTGTACTTATGGAGATTTATGGTATTCTCTCACGAAGTACAAATCAGGGGTATATCACAAAGACACAGTGGTTATCTGAGATGTCTAAGTTTTTTTCCCATGAATTGTCGCTAAGGTATACATGATTCTTGGAAGTAATAATTAGTATTTTCCTTGAGTTTTCAAAAGATCAGCAACGATTAAACGTAGATGAGGTAGTAGCTGCGATGTGTCTTCTTTGTCATGATCCTGCTGATCAGCGCATGCGAGCTGCTCTTCATATCTTCCAGCGTACACGCAAGGCAAACGACCAATTCACACATGCCGATTTGGTTCAACTCTTCTCTTCGGGTGTGTTAATGTTCAGTATTGATAATAGCTTTGATATTGGAACAGAAGAAGAAGAGGAGGAGGAAGAGGATTTAAGGATTCATGTACGAAGACGATTAAGTCAAGATGACAGTTCCCAGCACTCAGTAGGTTTGTCGTTGTGCATAGTTATCTAGAATGTTGTGTCACTAGTCGATGCTATCTTTGAGAATATTCATAGTACAAAGCCCATTTGCCAGCGCGTGATTTCGACAAATGATTTATTGAATTGGTTAGCTCAACACCCTAATCACTACTCATTCCTCACACATCAACTTCGCACCCCATTCAATGCAGTTGCATCTCGCGAAGAAGAATTAAAGGAATACAAGAGACTTTACAAAGACTTTGATCCCGACAATTTGGTTGCCAATGAACTTTTCTTTGTAATTGCGAAGACATGGTGGTCCAGTTGGATTCAGTACATAAACAGTAATGATTCTGGTGGAGTGCTTCATGCACATCGTCCAGGGTCCATTAACAACATCAATCTATTAGAGCGAGATCAACTCCGTCTTCATGCAAATCTCACTGAGAAGAAAGAGTACATGATTATCACTGAACCACTATGGGATGCTCTTTATCATTGGTATGGTGGGGGCCCAATTATTAGTCGACGTGTCATCAAGGCTTACAACAAGAAATTGGAGTTAGAATTGTATCCTCTTCTTCTTCATATCTGTACATTGAATAGTGAGGGGATCCCAAAGCCATGTGACCAACTCCTTTCAAGCAAGGTTCAGACAGTAGAACGTGTGAAGAAGCGAATATGTCAGATCCTTGACTACGAGCCTCGACG
Organism: Blastocystis sp. subtype 8; assembly: GCA_027406425.1. NCBI lineage: Eukaryota > Bigyra > Opalinata > Blastocystidae > Blastocystis > Blastocystis sp. subtype 8. The sequence continues at coordinate 33,734 of JANPWN010000302.1, forward strand.
ATGTCGACTTTGGATCCTGGAAGATAACTATGATGATGTGGTGTTGTTGAAGGATGAACGTCAAACTCTAGAGGAGCTTGAATTGTGTGAAGAACCAATGATTCTCATTGAGCAAATGGACGAAAACGGTAAATTCTCTTTCGGAGAACCCAATGTGCGTCGTTCGCGTCGTAGTACAGATCTTCAGGGTCTTGTGGGTCTCGAGAATCTAGGGAATACTTGCTTTATGAACAGTGCCTTGGAGTGTCTTTGTCACACCCGTCTTCTTCGCGATTACTTCCTTTCTGGAGAGTATGTGGATCATATCAACACGGAGGGGTCGGAAGGACTTCATGGAGAGTTTGCCGCTGCCTTTGCTTCGTTGATTCAGTGTCTGTGGCAGACTCAACAGCGTGTCATTGCTCCGAGAAAGTTCAAGAATCAATTATGGGAGTTACATCGAGATTATCGTGGTTTTGGACAACATGATGCCCAAGAAGTGCTCCAGATTATCCTTGATGTAGGGTTGAACGGAGTGATTAAATTATAGGGATTGAGTGAGGATTTGAATCTAACAGTGAAGAAGCCATATGTGGAGCTGGGCGATGTAAATCTGTCAGAAGAAGAATTGGCACGGAGATATTGGGAGCTGTATTGTGCTCGACAATGCACCATCATTACTGCTCTGTTCTGTGGCCAATTCAAATCCTTCTCACAATGCGCTGCTTGCGGCCATCATAGTTCAAAGTATGAGACATTTTCCATGCTTCAACTTCCTGTGCCCAAGACAGAAATGCGTGCCTTATCACTCACTATTAGCTATTCCAATGGTCGAGTGCCTATTCTGTGTTCTATCCGCGTGTCAGTGGACTCCACACTCCATGATATTCATCAAGCACTCATTGACCTCGACTCCTCATTCAATCTAGCAGATAAACGATTGTTGCTTGGTGTTATGGTAAACAGCAATGTGGTTCAGGAGTATGATGATTCATTCCGTTTGAGTGAATATGAGCCTCATGATCCAAATGAGAGTTTGGTTGTTTTCGTGTTACCTCCACAAGGTGAATTTTTGGGATCCCATGCTTGTTCACAATATTATCAGCTTCATACTGTCAGTCAGTTGCAAAAGAATCAGACAGTTTCATTGCGTCTTCGTGCCCCAACAGGTGAGCTTATGACTGGGACTGTAACAGATATCCTAACAGACCTGTGTTTTGAAGCGATGTGTTCAGATCACGTGATTCGTCGTCTTCTTGTTACGGATTTGGTTGACAGCGAAACCTATATGCTCTCCCCTGGAGATTTTATCTTTTATCAAGCGTATTCCAGAAATCGGTATTATTATATCTAGGCGTGGTGCCCAACAGCTGCAACAAGGTATTTATCTGGGTCCAGCAGGAGCTCCTGGTCTGTATTCAATTCGTCTGTTCCCTTCGGAGCGTGAGGAATTTGTGACTTTGGATTGTGTGTGTCGTCGGCATGTGAAGCCTCGTAAAATCTATATTATCCAGCGATACAATGGAATTGTAGATATGAGGAGAATAGATGATGATTAGAATGAGGAGTTCTTCTTAGGATACTGTTCGCCTGTCATGGTAGGCGTGCCCCAAGCTATTGAAATGGTCCCTGAATTTGTAACCGGAAGACAGCTGTATAATCATATCGCAAAACACTTCAAGAAGACCATAAGTAATCCAGTTGCGGTAAGAAATGATAAGATGAGTCATGAAAAGCAAACAGTTGTAAACACAATGCGTTCGTCCCATAATTTGATGCCAAGAGTCTCTGCTCTCCCTCCCGAGCTGACTCGAACTGCATCAGTGCATATCTCCGCCCCATTATGTGCTTCCTTCATTGATACTGATTCTATACCTCATTCCTGTCTCTCCGGTGCCACGCCTTCGTCCACAGATTCTCATCCAGTTCTGTTCAGTGATAGTGATGAGACAGAAACAGTGACAGGAAAGTACTTTAAACATACGAAATCTAAGAATCGTCGAAAGAAGCAGGGTATTGAGGATGAGATGCAATGGGGCTATATGAAGGAAGAGGAAGTTCAGAGTCATATCAGTCAACTTTATGGTTTTGTATTGAAATTGGTTGATAACTCTGGAACCTCATGTAGTGTTTGTCACTGGTTGCAGGGATGTACGGGATGTGTGATAATGCCTGATGATATTCCTTTATATTGTATGACTCAAACCCGGAAGATTGCCATTGATTGGGATCCCAGTTATTTAAATGATCATTACCATCAAATCATGTATGATAACAGTATAACACACAACTCAGTGGAAGATGTAGATACTACAGGGAAACAGAATATTCTCCTTGCGGAATGTCTTCAAAAATATGTTCAAACTGAAATCTTACAAGGAGATCAGCGGATTCGATGCGATCATGTATGTATTCAACCATTCTTCAATTGTAGTGTAAGGTGGTAACCAATCACTATCTCTCGCTTCAAATCTATCGACCTCCTCCTGTCTTGATCATTCACCTTACACGATTCAAGCAGGTTCATGGAGGTTGGGTAAAGCATCAATCAAATATCGATTATCCGCTAACTGATCTCGATTTGGAGGAATATATTGTTCGGAATGAGCCAGATGTGGGTTCAGCGGATTTAACCTATTGGGAACTCTTAGGTGGACTCCAGACAAGAAATAATGAACAGACTGACTCATCAAAGAAAATTAACGAAGTGTATCAGAAACAAGAACGGGATTGGGAGAGTTTCAAGAAAAGCATCCTTCATCATGTGAGAATGTGACAATGAAATCACTTTTAGCCTATTCCCGATCGTCGAAGTTCTTGTACGAAATATGACTTATATGCTGTGATTAATCATATCGGATCGATGGACAGTGGTCATTACGTAAGTTTCATCCAGTCACCAGACTCGAAATGGTATTTGGTGAATGATGCTCATGTTCGATTACTATCGAATTCGAATGTTCTTTCTAACAACGCATACATTCTGTTCTATATACGTCAAGATGTGAAGGATGCTGGTTTTCGGAGTCTATTCAATACACATGAATCAAAGGAGGACGAAGAAGCGGTTGGAGAAGAGGAGGAGGAAAGTGGGGAGAAGAAGAAGTGTAGTATCCTTTAATTGTCTTCTTTGTGGTAGAGTGAATTATTTGTGTCATAGAATCTGTTTGTTCAAGTAGTCGGATTCTGATGAGTAGCCCACCCCATCACATTTATTCATCTTTTGATAAAAGATGGATGCAGGTGGTTAGTAAGGACGATATCATCCAAATACTAGTTGATGTACTGGAAATCTGTGAGAATAAAAAATAGAATGAGTGGAGGAGAGGCCGTGCATTGCAACTTAATTTAGACAGTGTTCGGCTTCGGTTGGAGGGAACAGACACCATTGAAGACGTTAGCTGCAATATTGTGAAAATATTAGAAAAGAAAAGTACTTTTTATTATTAGAGAAATAACTTTACAGTTCGACAAAACCAAATTGTACCTATTGAGGTTAATGATCTCGTCACTCTTCAATATGAGGTAACAGGAAGTTAACATGGACCTAAGAAATAGACTGACGTGGTTTCAGCAATAGTTACACAAGTGCAGAGTTTTGTACAGCTCACAATCACATCTCCCAAAAACATTGGAAAGGAGATCTTTGTTCAACCAAATCAACTTCGGTATGTAGCAAAAGGTTATTCGTTGTGTATCTGATTGAGGGGTGACCAATGTATAGATGAATTTCCTCCTCTAAATAGCGATCATTCTATGAGTTCAGAGTCAGTAGGAGCTGTTTCTGGAGATGGAAAGACGATGAATCCACAAGGAACAAAGTATTCTGGTCTTCTGAAAACGGCCATTTCATCTTCATCATCTTCATCAAGCAATCAAATGAACAGTGGGATGGCACTTTTGTACCCTGCTCCTTGCATCATCATGGCAATTCCACCTTTAAATGGTATTATTGCGGTATTTCAGTAAGATCTAGATCCAGCTGATTTCCCTGAGGCAATGGCTGTCCAGTTTCCTTGGAGACAGAATGAGAGTCCAACAATTCTTCCAGTGATTCGAATGGGTCCAGGTACAATGGTAGTTGTTGTTCCTGGATCTTCCAGTGTCGGTATTCTTGCAAATCAGGGACCAATGCAAGTTTCTGTTCAGTCAGCATTACAGTGGATATGTTTGTTACAGAGATAATGTCAAAGGGATTTACGTCCAGATCCTGCATGATTAGTTAGTCAAGAAGTTAAAATTGGTAGCAGATCACTAATTCATCCTTCGGAACACAAGGAGTAATATAGGGAAAAGTGGAAACTAACTATTGATTACTGAATGTTCATATTATATATAACCATGAATGCCGAATATAATTTCGTTGCAGAACTTGATCGTTTAGAGATAGTATTAGCGAGGATACAGAAAAAGGTTCAAATGGCCAATACAGGATTGATGTATAGGGTGGTATTGTTTCATATGAATCCTTGATATAGATGTTGTCCAGTATCTAGACGCCTATAAAGGAGCTCGTGCAAATAGGGATTCAGCGGCAGTGATAGCTAGTCTAATTCAAATTCTTCACTGTAATCGTATGTCCTTGGGTAACTGTTTCAAGTAGTTTCTCAAGACATTTCTAATACTATCCAGCAGATGGTGTTGTTTTTTCTCCAAAATTGCAGGGTCGGGAAAATCCTTGCTATTTCGGAGAAGTGTCCAGTGTTCTGCGAATATGTAGTTGCTACTGATGATCAGCAGTTATGGATGATGATTTTAAATAATCTACTTGACTCATATGAAAAGAAGACGTTTTCGTTTATCAGATATCCCCAACTTGCTTCTGCTGCTCATTATCTAAACAGGAAATTAGTTACTTATAATGGTCAGTTCAATAATCAAGATCTTCCTTTTTTATTCCTTTTCATTCCTCGGTACATTCTCAACAATTACTACGATATCTTTCAGGAGGAGTTAATAAAGACTAAGAACTTCAATAGAAGTTTCTATTCCGTTTCATGTAAGAATGCAGACAAGTATTCGAATTGGCTTTTGGCAGGAATGCATTACTATCTTCGTGACTGTAACGAGCCGGAAAATCTGCAATCGTTGATTACCTTGCTTCAATCCCTACCGAATGCTTTTCCAGCTTTTCATGCTCTAACGAAGGAGGATTGTACTACTTTTGTTTCTATGATTCAGATGGTTCCAAATTCAGGAAAGACAATACTTTCCTTACTTGTTGATCCAGCATTAAGGGAAGTGATGATTCAATTAGTTGTGGTTTCTCCAGTATTAATGGCAAAGAAATATATGGAAATACTTTTAGCGCAGTACCCAAAGGAATCGGAATCGATTATCAAAACCATATTGGTAAAGATGTTTGAGATGGATATGATGGTACATTTTTTAAAAGAAATATTATATAGACTAATATGTCGATACTTCTCAGACCAGGGGACAGCTATTCAAACCTAATAACGCTCCAACTGCTTGAATATCCTCATCAATACGTATTTTTAAAGTTTATTTGAATAAGTCAAAGCAATTACTGAATCAGATCACAGAATCTTCTCAGAAATACATGATTTCGTGCATACGTTGCCTCTTTTATAATACCTATCTTGAAACGAAAAATCTATCAGAATGGAACAATCTTGTGCAGTTATGTCGACAAGGGATTTATCGAGAGCTCAAGCGAACTCCAAATACGCTGATTTTACTGTGTGATTATCTGTTAAATATCTACTTTGACTGTGAGAGTGACAATAGTCAAATGATCCTTAGCCAATTATGAAGTATTGAAATCTGCTACTCCCTTGCCAAAAAAAGATATTAAGAAAGCAAAAGTGGTTCTGGATCCAATCCTGGATGGTATTCTGAAGGAGATTATGTGTCATGTCCCTATGACTTCAGTAGCAGATTCCCTATCCGATTTATGGGAAGTGCGTCTGAATCCGAAGACAGTAATCCAGTCTTTCGAAGATGAGTATCGATTAAAAGTACCTTGCTATCCAGATCCAACCATGCTGGTTCCATTGTATCAGTATTCGGTAATTCAGCGTATACTGACAATTGTAAAGGTCTTGAAGGAGAGTCATGAGTAGACTGTCTTGGTTGGAGGTAAGAAAACACTGAACTGGTATGGATATGTGATATCTACTATCTTGAGAAGAGTGATGACGACTCGACTACAATCTGGTGAAAAGGAGAAGAAAGGTCTGTTAACAGTCACCAAGTTGATTATCTCTATTACTGCTGGAATGAGACAAGAGTACTCACGTCTTAGTATGTTATCCAGCTCTGTGGATGTGTGTTCATATCAGATGATTGTAGCCCTACTACGTTCCATGATGCTGCTTACCACTGCTGTGGAGAAAGATAATGTCACTAGTGAATCATATCAATCTAACATTTGTACGCTTCTTGTAGAGGCAACTACAGATATTCCATCAAATGTAGAACTAATTCAAATTATTCGACAACTTGCTTAACGATGTTAGTTGAAACAAACAATCGATTAATAAAACACTCTTAGATGAGGACGAAGACAGAAACAGGCGCAGAAAAGGAAACATACAAAGACAACTGAAATGACCAAGAGAGACCACAACGAACACTTGTAGCCAGTACTCTCTCGATCCGAAAACTTCATGAAAATGAGATCATCGTATTCACTTGGACGTCTCGTATTCTTCCGTTTTTGGGACTTTGACAACATTGTCATTCCGCCCATTACACGGAACACAAAATCAAGATAGTGCGACTTCGAAGAAGTATTTACATGCCAATTACTATCAAACTGACAATTCCATTCCTCATGGAGAAGTCGATTCCGAAAAGCACTTGAGTCTTCTGGAAGCTGGACAATTGAGGCAACCCATGTAACAGACATCCCTGGAGGACCAATGAGGTGTTGCTTGACAATTGGATATAGAGACATAGGACGATCGAAAAATACACTAAGAAAATGTCGAATCACCTGCACAGAGCTATAGGGATCTTTCTCTTTGAGAGATGTGCATTGCAGTTGTAATACATGTTTGCCCTTAATAGATGTGTAGTGAATGAGTTCCATCTTCAGATAATACATCACAGTTTGCGATGGAGGCAATATTTCCATACAATAAGATTGCCACACCAGACTTTTGTGTATGGCGATAGTATACACACGAAAAACAAAAGAAACAAGAGAAGCATCTGCTACGCGACTAATAACATTCTGATTCTTCATAATCCACGAGAGCACTCGCAAGAGGACATACTGATCATATAAATTACTGACAGATCTGCTGTCATCATTCTACGATAAATTTAATTATATATACTACATACCCTTCCATAATACGAAATCTCAGAATATGGGGTTATCGTGGAAGAATGAATAATAGGACAACTACCCCATTCAAATGTCATTCGTTTTGTAAAGAATTACTAAGTCCCATGAAAGAAAAAGCTTCGAATCGAAGTCCACATTCCGGGGATATTTTTTGAACCCGATTATCATCATTCTCCCTAAATACAATGAATCTCGAGGAGCTGAGGTCATTAAAACGACATGACCTTCAGAAAAAAGCTAAACAATATGGAATTAAGGCAAATCAATCTTCACAGGCGTTAATTGAGCAAATTCTTGAGAAATCAGCTGTATTTTATTTTCATTTAATTTTACGTCTCAGATACAATCGAATCAGAAAGTCCATGAAGAGAGTTGCGATGGTGAGATTTGCTGAATTCTATCTTACATAGTATTATCAAAGGAAGTGACAAATGAGGAAAGTGGGGAAATAAAAAAAGAATCGGAACAGGGCGCTTATGAGGAAGAACAACGGAGAAAGAGCTCAAATGAATCTGCAGTAGTTTCTGAGAGTGAAACAAACTTGGTGGACGATCTGAATGAATTGTTGGATGCGAATGTGACGAGGATGTCAGTAGGTCATGTATCAGAACTGCCCCACACCTCTTCTGATCTTGATACAATGACGTTGCATGACATCCTGAATCGGGCAGATACAACAGTAGCACGGGAGAGTGAATTCACTGTGGATGATCAGCGTACTAGTAGTAGTACAACGCGTCTTCCGAGTTCGTCAAAGGAAATTATCAATATGTTGATTGATATAGATAATGCTAACTATAGTAAACCACTACCATCTCCTTCAAGTCCTTCTGAAGAAACAGTTGACATCCGAACATTGACTGGTACTACAGAAACAGAAGAAATCACTCCAACAACCTGCTTTGACGGCTATACGTCAGCAGAATTATTAAAATTATGTGAAATGTATCGTGAACGTGTATTGAAGTTAGGGAAGCATGAAGATGTGGAGATTCTGCTGAACATCAACTCAGTCTGGATTCGAAAGGAGGATAAGTCATAGGCATTATCAGCAAAGTTAGCAAATCCAAATGCAGAGAGTCAGGAAGAACATGTTGAGATGAGTCTGCATTACTGTTTAGAATAAGAAATAGGTTCAAAACTACTTGTGCGGGAAGGGTCATTAGTTATTGAACCTCGAAATTCTGTGATCAATAAAGAAGAAGTAAATGCGGATAATTGGGAGACAAATATTGGAATTGTCGAGGGAGAGGGTGATGGAACAATGGACTTAGCCCAGTTACGGCCGACTCCGGAGGAGACTCATGAGTCTGTGAAACTTCCAGCCGACATGAAGGAAGTTCTTACGAGATCACCCGAACGCCCTCCACGTCTTGAATTAACTTTGAAGCAGTCTTTAATTCAATCGCGTCTTCGTAATCTTGCTCGTCAGACTCTGATAAGTGAGAGTCGAATGGTAATGAAAGAGAGAATGGCTTATCTTTAGAAGGAAGTGGAGGCTGGTATTGGATTGGACCAATTATTAAAGCATGAGATGGAAGAAGAGGATTCATTTCTTGATGATTCGATGAGTAGTCATCCCAAGACTGCTATGGAGATGAATGAATCCCCTGAGAACAGTGCTGTACTCTCTGATGATAAGATATCGGAACCTCATGATACTCTACCTGATGTGGGAAGTATGCCTTCTGATCCACGCTCCACACTAGCTACAGTACGAACCACTCTCCCTACTCTCCCTGAACACACAGTGATTCAAGTTGATTTGGATCTTGATAATCCAGAAGTGTCGGATGACTCGAAGGAAGCGGAGCAAAGGTTCCAAGAAGCTATGAAGGCTTCCCTTTCTACTGTCCAGAATAACTCATATTCATCGAGTGTTTTTGATGCAGTTCATGCAGAAATTATGGAACAGAAGGAGGATCTGTCTGCTTCAGTAATTGAAAAGATCAATGCCACAATTGAGAGTTTTCAACCTTCATTTGATGAAACGATGATCGAATCAGAAGAATCTCCAAAGGAAGCTGCCCCAAATCGACAAGAATCGGAAAGATTGTCATTAACTCCGTTGAATATCGAAATAGAAAAGCGGAATCGGATAGACTGTCAATCGATTAGTAGTGAAGAAAAGAAACAACGGACAGAATGACCTTTTGTAAATAGCTGTACAATACTTGTGTGTTTGTTTCGACAGGTTGCTGAGATAGCAAAATCGTGACTTCTTTGGTCACGTGTTCGGAATTCATTCAGAGCCATCAGTTGAAACAGTTGATATTCTCAATGTCATCTTGGAGGAATGCTGTGAAGAGTAAAGTACATAAGGAGCGTTCTCAACCACTGGCTCGTCAGAGTCTTGGACTCCTTGAAAAGAAGAAAGATTACAAAATTCGTGCTGAGTACCAGCACAGGAAAACATCTGTTCTAAAGGGATTGCAATTGAAAGCTGCTCTGAAGAATCCTGATGAATTCAACACACGCATGATCACACTATCAAAAGTATGAAGTAAGAAGACTAATGTAATCGATTAGGATAAAAAGGATGGACGAAAAGAGTTGCAGACACGATTACTCGAAAAGACAAAAGACGCTCGTATTCTTGAAAGTAAACGTGTTGAGAAAGAGAGGGTATAAATAATGAAATATCTCTTATTCGCAGAAAGTGGAACGATTGGTGGGTTCGTTACAGTTTATGGACAACAGTGAGGAGAACCATCACACAGTGTTTGTAGACAATGAGAACGATATAGACACATGGCAACCAGAGTCCTTTTTCGATACAACACCAGAATTACTGGATCGCAAATATAACCGATTAAGTGAGAAGCAGTTAGAAGATCAGGAGTTTGCTACATCACTAGAAGATGAAGGTGAGTTATCCAAATTGAAGAAACGTCGTGAAGAACGTTATAAAAACTTGGCTGAGGCATTAGATGACCAAGAAACGATTGATCGTGTTCTTAGTCATATTGAGTTGCGTAAGAATCTAAGTGGAAAAGGAAGGCGGATAAAAGTGAGTGAAGGTGAAAATGGACATGCTGACATATATCGTTGGGAATTTGAACGTAAAAAATAGGATCTGTTTTCAAACAATTCACAATACACAATTAATATGTTCTATCCTGATTGATAGCTGGAACAATTGCAGCATAAATAAATACTACAAAAGCAACCCAAATACTAATATTATAAAGCCAGAATGTCAGAGAAGAAGTGAAATTGAACACGGCAGTTGGTCTTTCTTCTACTGATCCTGTATACCAGGCAGAACAAAGCATTGCAAAATAGAATGAAGCAAGAACCATACAACCATTGAACACGCACCACTGTGGACTATCATCGTCTGGAATGATGTCAGCAAGTTTCTCCGCCTTCTCAGGATCCTTGGTATCAGTCTCTGGTTCATCTACCTTCGGGTTACGAATACGATATGCCATCCAGTATCCACTGGTGATGACAAATAATACATTCAGAATCGTTACCCAGTAATTGCTGCTAGACTTGTAGGGATTGCATTTCTATGCATAAGAAAGAAACGATGGAATTTACATCACTTGGATTGGTAAGAAGTGAAGTAATCAAGTAGAAGAGAATGATTGCGAAGAAGGTAGCTGGAGGAAGGAAACCTCTATTGAATTTGCTGTGAAGGCAGATGAAGCAACAGAAGAGTCCCATAAGAAGAGTCAACGTAATAACGAGGAAGTTTTGACCACAGAGATGTCCATCCACTCGGAACATGAAATAGCTACAAATAAGAAATTATAACTAATAGATACAAAGCAATACACGCAATGACAGAGCCAATACTAAATACGAAAGAAAGTGTGAGATACATGGAAGTCCATTGATTGGCACAACAGCAAGTCTTATCTGTGTACTTATAGCGCTTCTAGAAATAAGAAGAGAAAACTACAGAGACATTTGTATCCTCCATCTTCTGAGTAAGGACATCATGTAGGGTGAATGCGAAATCAACTAAAGCAATTGACTGTAGAATCAAAAATAAAGTTGAGAAGATTCTAGCAACACCTCGATAGCCGTAAAGCCATCGTGTTGAATTGATACCCCAAACGAACAGCCAAGTGAAGAATATAAGGATTACTACAAATATTCCCAAGAACATATGATGTGAAGCTGGCCAAAATAGGGTACACAAGAAAAGAAGACCGTAAGAGCACACAAGAGCACATGAAAGACGATAAACAATTTCTATTCCACTAGTACCGAAATATCGTTCCAAATTGTAATCAATGATCTACCTGTCAGATAAGATAAACAAACATTACAGAATTACCGCTTGGAAGGTACTCAATTACTAGACCGAATACCATCCAAATTAGATACACGGTGAAGTACTTTGCATTTGACATCCTCTTTCCAGAGTTGCTTGCTACTATGCAGAAGATGGAAGATATACAGGAGAATATGCCACAACCCATCGATATATATTAATTCTGACAAGAATTCTTTGCCTGAGTGGTTAAACTGGGTAGCCGTTTTGTCACTATCGGGTGAAACGAAATTGAAAGATATACTTAGAAAGATGCAATTTTGTTCAGATATAGGCGAAACATTCCTTTAACCTGATGGTTGGTGAATGAGATTATCGTTATATCTTTCACATTTATGAAGTAGTTGGGATGAAAGCCACATTAGTAAATTGCAGTTTGGGCTTCTTTTATAATTGCCATAATTCCAAACCGTTTGAATCATGTATGAGACAGATGGAACGAACGTTCTTAATGAAGCAGAAATAATAGCTGCAATTCGTGTTTGACGTTAAGGGAGTAGATTACGCGCTAGAAGGCAAAGGAAGAGTATTTACGTGATATTGAGAACGATGTACCAACACCGAAAGTACTGGGAGCATTCACCGGGTTAACAGATAGGCAGCCTTCAATTATGCTTGTGCTCTCGTTCGTAGTAAAGATAAATTTGAACTAGAGAAGTCAATTGAGATTTTTGAAGGTTTATTATGTATGAAGTGTGATCACTCTAGCTCTCATCGATGATGGATTTCAGACGCATAAGTGTATCTACAACATTGCCTATGCATATTACAAATTGGGGAAATTGCGTCAATCACGTCTGTTTTGCGAACGCTTGTTAAAACTTGATCCATTGAATCAGCAAGCTCAGGATCTCCACCAGCAACTTGATTCGATCGTACAACAGAGTAATGGTTGGAGGGGAGGATGATGGTTAGAAGGTCTTCTTGGTTTAGGTATTACTACTGCTCTTGTTGGTGCTGCAGCTGTTATTCTATTTAAGTCATTTGGAAAGAAGTAATGGGTTGTTTGTTGTAAAATAGAAACACAGGAGTTCGCTGACTTAAAATATGTATGTTCAATTCAACAAACATGATCTGATTCTCCTAATCCTTCTTGTTAAGTTCATTCCATTTAAATATATTATTTACATTAATTAAATTGGTTGGATCGGTTTTAGATTCAATCCTTTCCTATTTGGCTTGTCCGAATAATTATACAGAAATTCTTGTATTTTGAATCCTCACAAGAGGATTGGCGCTTAGACATCACTATTGTTCTCATCAACAATGCTCAGCAGTCATTCTCTCCAGACATTGAAGGCCACCGATGCTCCTAAGCACGATGCTAGATTCTACAGCACTTGTTTTATGGGAGGAATACTTTCTTGTGGAACAACCCACACGTTCATTACCCCTCTTGATCTGGTGAAGTGCCGTCGTCAGACCAACCCCGGTATGTATTCTTCTCTGTGGGATGGACTGAAGAAGACTGCGAAGACCGGTTGGAACCGTAACGGTATCTACAGAGGTTGGCAGCCCACCTGTCTCGGTTATGCTATGCAGGGATTCTTCAAGTTTGGCGGTTACGAGTTCTTCAAGGATCTGTACATTAATATGATAGGAGCTGAGAGAGCGAAGAATTGGAAGAATACTATCTATCTGACTGCTTCTGCTTCTGCTGAATTCTTTGCTGATATCTTCTTGTGTCCTATGGAAGC
>JANPWN010000303.1:0-28655 GCA_027406425.1 Blastocystis sp. subtype 8
AGCCTAGCAAGGAACCTGCTGCTCCTGCTATGCCTCAGGGAATGGGAGGAATGTATTAAAGGATATGCTGTGTTGTTTTATGGGTTGTTCTTTGTGTGTTTTAACAATCATAGTACTCTTTATTATAGAAAAGCTGTGGATGAATCTTCTTCACATAATACCTCTCCCTAATACTTACCATTTTCCTAATTATAAGACCTTGTTGAATAGGTTTCTTTGTTTGCCATGGTTGATCAAACTCAATAACTGCCTGTGATCCATCCTTTGTAATACTCTTCACTCCAAAATATCCCGTTAGCGAATTTACCACATCCTCCTCTTTTGTATCAGGGGGTAGATTTTTTAGAATCACCTTTTTACTTCGATTATCGATTTGAAATTGATTTTTACTTCGTTTAGGATAGAAAGTGGACTGCTCTCCACGAGGTCGCTTGAAAGAAGAATTACCATGAATAGATGTCATTTGTTTCTGGAATAAGGATATTAAATGTGTAGTGATTGCTGCTTTCAATGAATCATATAAAAACGTGTTCTCGAAGTTCGATATAATTTCAAAGAGCATCGTTTTGACTTCAGTTTCTGCATCCATATTTGGATCTCCCATTTTGGCAGCTTTTCCACATGTTTTCAATAATTCATATAATTGATCGGAATCATTGTAAACACTTGTCATTACTTTTGTAAGACTTGCTTGAAAGGATGATCGTTGGTTCTCGGGTAATGTTGAAGCCAATTTAGCATATTTCTTTAATAGATCTAAACGCTTTCGTAATGAATCTTTCAATGTCGAGATCTCCTGAGCTTGGATCTGTTGCCTCACAAGCACCAACTGCATTCTATCCTCTCTCTCCAAAGCTGCTTTATCACGCTCTTCACGTATTTTTCTTGCTGACTCTGCTGGATTCAACTCGAAGGTAGTAGGATCATCAGGATTATAGTTGGGTTGAACTACAATAAATCGATTGTTGAAGACTGCTGATCGAGATCGCATCGCTGCATATGCTGCATATGAATTCGCAAACTTCACAACAGCTGTATTGTCTGGTTCAATCTAAATATTATACTAATTCAGAAAGAGAACTGTGAGATCAACAATTTCACCATAATGCTCAAAGTGTTTAGCTAATTTCATAACCTATGAATCAGATGAGAGATTTAATGTCACATCAAGGTTCTCCTGAGGTATATTTATTACTTTCACAGAACAAAATGGAATATGATTTTCTATGAATGACACCAAAACTAAGGAGGAACTTGAGAGCATTGCAAAATTAAGACGGGCCTTCTGAAGAGGAGTAGTATCTGCCGACATGATTTCTTTGAGCATCAGAAACATATCTTGTAAATTCTTAACATTTCGAGGTTGCCGACGTTGTTGTGACTGCTCCGAAGATAATTCCTTGTTATTAAACTCTATTCGCACTACTACTTGACCAGCTTGAACAGGAGCGGCTTGTGACTCCGTGGTTTCGTTAACTCCCTCCTCATCTGAACGAGAACGACGGTCTTCCTCACTTTCGTGTTCGATGATTTCAGAACCATTATCATTTTCTGGCTGATTTGTTCCTGGAATCTTTTCCATGTTTTCTACACTTTCCTGGTTCTCTAACCTGTTTATGGTCTCAAAGAGACTATTCACAACTCGCTCGGCATCTGTTCATAAATGATCATGCATATCAAATACCAGATGTTAGGAAGATTTCAGTATCCTTAATCAGATTCTCCCGAATAGAGTCTAGGGAACCCTGTTTTTGTTCGATAAATGCCATCATGTACGTTACCAACGATGTAGAATCGCCAATATCTCTGCCCATCATCTCTAATTCATAACTATACTTGACACTGTCGAGCAAACGATGTAGCTCTGTTTCAATTGCTTGACGCTTATTTACGTCTTCAAAGCACTTCATCTCGGGCTTTTTTGCTCATTAACAAAATTTCAGGATATTTCCGGACTCCAGAAATCGAATCACGTCAACTATCTCGTTAAGTAGCAAGGAGATCAGCATTCATTTCTGCTCAGTTTGTTGATAAGTCTGATTGAAAGAGGAATGAGTGATAAGGAGGAGAAGGGACTTGTACTTATTTGTTGTCTCTCTTTGATGTTAGCAAAAACTGTCCACGATGCTCGAAGATCTAACACATGCTTTTGAAGCTTCTTTGTTCGATGTTTTTGAATGGACTCAAGTAATAGAACACCTTCACAACGAGACTTTATAAAACGCATGGGTTGTTTCACTTCCTTTAAGGAAAGGAGATCCGAAGATGAAGGTGGAGAACTATCGTTTCATAATGGAACACCAAGGGATCTAGACTGTACTGAGTTGATTGGTAAATTGTAATTAGATTTGTTGATGTAGATCCCAATAGTCCTCCTGAAGAAACTAGGTGCGAAGATGAAAATGAGACAACTCCTATCTTAGATAGGATTGATGTGGGTGCGGGAAATGCGAGTCCTGATGTTTCTGTTATCGAACAGGAATCCTCTCACTCTAGTCCAGCTCGAACGGCCTTAAAGAGAGCGAGTTCAACTCAAACGGTAGTATTGTCCTCCATTCCCTTGTTCTTTTCTCAAGAACAAGTGGTTGTTCCTCCATTATCCAGTGAAACTGTTTCAGAAGGGAAGAAGAACCGAATGTCGCTACCTAGTGATCTTGTCATTGTTGGTCGTATCAGTGATTTATAGTTATTAAAACCAATTTCACCTGATAAGTTAGAAATTCTTACTAGTCCACCTCGTGAAACGTGTGTTCTTTGTCTCTTTCTTACCAATAGTGTTCTCAAAGCTCCAATCGTTGTTTCAACAGCTGTTCCAGAAAATAAGGATGTTGAAGAACAGAATCCTAGTCAGGTGCAAAATCCAGATCCCATGCTATCTTCCGTTCATTCCCACACACCTCTCCAGTCTCCTACCAAAGGAGAAGCGAATTTATCTCGTCCCTATGTCCCTTTTTCAACTCCAACTGCTGAGAATGTCTCCGCGATTCATCCCCAGTCTGAGAGTTCTCTTCCTCCTAGTCCATCGTTGTCTCAATGTCCAAGTTCTAGTGTCTCCCATCGCAGTATTCCTGAAGGTACAGTTGATGTCAATTCCCTTTCTGCTCGTTCTCGTCAACGCTATTTCAAGAATTTGAAGATTCTTAACGATGATAGTCTTTTCACAGACGAGAGTTTGGAATCAGTAGCACATGTTGAATATTTCTGTAATGGAAGTGAATCCAATCAACATGATATCACCTATATTCCTGATGATGAATTCTATAAACAGGCAGTTGTTAATCAACCGCTACCTTTGACTGTTAGTCCAGAGGATCACAAGGAAGCAGGGACAGATCTATGGAGTCCAAGGCAGTCTAGAAATCTTAAGGTTTCTGGAGCTGGTGTAGTTCAACCAGACATAGAGGAACTGATCAATACCCAAGTCCAGACTGATGCTATTCCAAATTTAGATGATTCGATTACAATGTGATATTGAATGTGTTAAGAACAAATGTTTGTCTAAAAATACAAATCACGATTGCTCTTCAGGAGACTCGTCTGGGATTATGGTTACTAATGTATCCTCTTGAGTAGATGGTTCATTTGATAGTTCTGTTGACTGTTCGTTTGGATTCTCAGGTACTTGGTCCATCGTCTGTTCAACAACAACCTCTGTAGCAACAGATTCAACAGGATCCTTCACACATTCCTCCATTGGTGCCTCAACTGACTGCCCAATTAGCTCTTTCGTTGATACCTCTGGTGGCTGCTCCGGAAGTTCCTTTGTGGACGTTTCAGCTAGCGGTTCATTAAGCTTTTCCTCCACAGGCTCCACAGGCTCCACAGGCTCCAGAGGTTTCTCCATATTCTTCATAGGTGCTTCTGATTCCTTGAAGGTTCCCTCTAGATCGGTCCGGATTGAAGGACAGTACGAATCCAACATAGTCATGGTTGCCTCCATAATATCTTGTCCAGCCACTTCACTCATCACGTCAAAACGACCTTCCACACTACAAATCAAGTATCTCACCTTTATTTACCTCATTACTAACATCATATTCTTCATTCTCTCAATTGTAGTTTCACTCAGACTTCCTCCTTGAGTCGCATATTTACACAGTGCATCAATCACTCGAAGCCAGTATGACGAAAAACCTGGCTGCTTTGCTAATGTGTCACTAGAAGCAAGAAGAGTTGAAACAAAAATCCCAACAATATAACTCTTCTCACGGTCATTTCGACCATAATGTGTTAAAAGACCCAACATAACAGTATCAAAACACTTCAGCAGCGCTACACCCGAAGGAACACTATCACCTTGGCGGAGAATACAGCGTTGCAACCGATCTACAGCAAACTCAGCAATCTATGAGATGAAATGAACTGATAATTATCACTTCATCACCCATTCGAAGTGAGCCATCCGCAAAAGAGCGTAAAACAGAGATACACTGCAACCAACATTGATCTACAGAAGGAATATTATCAACTGTGTCTATCACTTCCTGTGATGTATGGATAGAGTCAGATCCAGTCCGTACAATATATGTTGTCAGAGCAAATCTATGAATCATTCCAATACCTCATACCTACATATACTCTATGATCTGTTTACCCCATGTCGGATCACGATTCTTATCAACTATATATGAGAGAAGAATAAAGAGGAGACTTGTTTGAAGACAGCATTTCAGGACAGGAACAAAATTGATAACACTCACTTTCTTCTCTTCAAGTAAACGACAGAGGGTTTGCCAGACAAGAGGGCGTGCCATTTCATTCGTTGCATCCACCATAAGGAGATTAAATACATGAGACCATCGAGTAGGGGTAGTGAGTGAAGGATATAGAGATGGTAAGAGATATAAAACAGCCGCACAGCGACGAGTTGACAGACAAATATGAGGAGGAATTGGTTCCAAGAGAGATAACAAAGAGAGGGCTTGCTCGGCTAATTGAGGTTTTGCTAAAATGATATTCGCTAATGAAGCCGTTTCGACTATAAGCCTTTCAAGAACATATTTGAAGTCCTATTCATGATCATAGATTAAAACTACTCACTCTGTCCATCGCTGCCGTTCGAACACGTTCAAGGAATGAGATTACTAACCCCCAAACCATTCCAATACGATCAGTATTCTTACTTAATAACAAAACCATCCAATGAAGTTTTAACGTGTATAAGGAGGATAAGCGTGATACTGATGTGGAGGAGTGGATATGATCATTAGAAATAAGAGATTTAAACAAGATAATCCATGAATTGACCTTCATTCGACTACTCTTTGTAAAATAATCTTCAATATTGCACTCCTGAACCGTCTCTTGGATGGCAGATTGAAGTTCCGTATTCAGAGTATTGGGTTCACCACTAAATAGAGAGGAGAGAGCATTCCATAGACCCCTTTCTTCAGTTTGCTTGGCTGAACAAGTTCCTTGAAGAGTTGGGAATAAAGTATTGTCTTCACTCGCTAGATCTAAGAGAGTTTGAGATACTGGGAGTAAGGTGTGAGCATCTAACCAAAAGAGAAGATTTATGACTCCATTCCATTCCTATTGTGATGAGATAGAGTTAATTCATACTTGTTCCAGACTTGTGGCATAATTAGATACACTACTGAGTAGGAAGTGAAGCAAATTAATGCATTTCCATGTATGGATATTACGTACACTCTCATTCTCGCTCAAGGGAGTTGGTGGCTGAGGAGAGGAAGTGAGAGTGATTAATGAAGGTAACACTTCGCAACAATACTGAAACAAGGAAGAGAAGACACTTTTTAGATCAAAGAAATGAGCAATGTGTAAATAATCACTCATTCCCGTGATTGTTTTCTGTAGTAACTGTTCGTCTTCACTTGTTGTGAACATTACTTTGCAGACCTCACTTACCTTTGACTCAATAATAAGAAACATTTCACGCTCACAATCACCAGCAACACCAGAATCCTCAGATATACCAGAAAATACAGCCTCACTCACCTTATTTACACGATAGTTGATATCCTGTTCCCAATGAGATAGATCCAGACTCTCTCCACTTGATAGCAACTTAATCTCCTGAGTTCGAATACTCTCATATAAGTATTGGAGATAATCTGTAGGGAAGTCCTGGCCATCGTTCATTCCGCGGTTATTCCGACAGAAATCTTCAAAAGTCATCCGATTCTTCACTCCAGGATTGTGAAGATCAGTATTCAACAGAAGACATGAGAAGAGTAGAGAGAATAATGCTCCTGATGACAAAAAAGGTCCTGGATTTGTTTCATATCTATGTTACCAACCTGTTATCATCTCCTACACTACAACAGACAGATCATCCATGATTCGATCAATGGCTTGGGCCTCTCCAGGAATACGGAAAGTACCAAGAAAACTGCGTAGAACCATGTCAAGTGGCATGTCTGTGAATGAAAATGTTCGAATAAAATGAAGTCTGAGTTTTGCTAGGAAGGGATTTCGATCCTCACTATAAGCCAGAGCTTCACCCAACACTGTCTTGTCGATGTCTGTTGTCTCACGTAAGAGTTCGGCAATACCTTGGAGATCATCCTTGGATGAGATGAGATTTTGTTTCTGAGGATCATGAGATGATAAGGAGCGTACAATAGCATAATCAATCCAATCATCCTTCTTGAACCCAGAATTAAAGATAAGAGCGAATTCATGAAGGATCTTTTTACGATGGCGTCGTCGAAGAATTGTAGTATGGACATCAGTGATCTCGTGATCATCATGTTTCGCTTTGCATCGTTGAGCTATGGAATGAAGAATCTAATGATGAGTCTGTCTGTCTATTCTTACAGCCAGGAGACCTTGGAATGCAAGGGTATTGATTGATGTGAGTGGCTTCTTGTCTTGAGGAAGGGAATTGTGGTAAAGACAATCACATAAACGTTCATAGAGATTGGTACATTGAATATCACAATCATACTAATTCTGAACTCAACACGATAATTATACATTGGTATATAAATCAATCATGACAGTAGGCTCCTGACAGAAGTCTAGGAGACTTTCAAGTGAGGCTTCTTTCAGTAAGAAGTCATGAAGAGCTCCAGGCACTCTAGTAATGAATCATTCCTTCTTCATCAACATATCAGCAAGACGAATATGAACAGAGTTGAAGAAAACTTCGAGTTGGACTTTAAGAAAAGATTTGAGGCTTTGAAAGAGATTGAAAATAACACGGAGAGTGAGAGTGAGAATGGCCGTATCTTCCGACTGGCTATTCTGGATCAAATATTTACAGAAAGAGCCTTGTAATAACTCCACGAGACACGAGTAATTTCCGAGAATGTCTCCATTCATCTCCAGTAATGTGTTAATTGTGGTTAATCCATAAGAGAGAGTCACTAAGGAAGGACTATGGGTAAGATGAAAGGAATTAATGTACTTGGTTGGATCTGTGAGAGCGATTAAGAATGAGAGAAGTTGGTGAAGAAGAGAGATATCATAGGGAATTAACTCTTCTTCTTCTTCCACACTCATTTCTTCCTCTATTTCTTCTTCACTTTCTTCTTCACCTTGTTCCTCCTGGACAGATACGATTTCCTCATTTTTCTTTTCTACAATCACAACTTCTGTAGCTGCTTCGCTTGGTGGCACTTCTGTTTCTGCTCCTTCCTTATTAGGGGAGTTTGACTCATGGGAGCTAGACTTTGGTTCAAGTACTTTCGAATCCTTCTCATGCGAACTGACACTCAATCTAGATATAGGAACTTTCGACGATCCTTTCTCCTGTAATGATATTTCACAGTTGAAGGTCTCTGGATGACGTAATCGAGAGAATAAAGTTAAGATAATGTGAGTCAAAGTGTTGACAGCTGATTTCTGAAGCAACTATGGATTATCCCATACCAGTCATCTATAACAGGAGTAACACTCCATTTGAATGCCATGTTATAAACAGTATCAATAATAGTCCACGCTCGTTTCTTTGTTAGGTCAATTCCAGCATCACAACGAATACAGTTCAGAATAATATCCAAGAGGTACTGATATACAGATTCCTCCGTTGTTGTGTAGGTACTCTCAAATCTGCAGTTACACAAAGCGTTTGCTATTCGATTAATTACGACAATAGAAGCCGGTGACTAGATCTCAGAAGGGAAACTACTGTTCTCACATCTTTAGTAACTAAACCATATAAAATGAATTTATCAATTGACGATAATGCAAGCTGCGTCAGGTCTGCACTAAAATTCAGTCACCTAAGAACACTGTTACGGTGTTTCTGGATTTTCGACCAAGTCAAGGAACGGACCGAAATACTCCATGGGATCAAGTCCTTCAAGGTCATTGTAGACGCTGATTCGCTCATGAAGCGACTTAAAAGTCCGCATTAAGGGTGTTTCCAGCTAGTGAATGAAATAAGATGCAAAGTTATGTACAACCATCGGTATCTCCTTGTAGAACCGTTGTCCCGACGTATAACGCGTGCTGAGTTTCATTTGACTCAGAATCGCGTTAATTTCTCCGGTAACACAATGAATGTAGTTCGGACCCTTCATTCGTTTGGAAATTCGATAAAAGAAGAAATGACTGAAATCGGTCCGATTCTGTGAGGATGAGAAGGATCAAGAATTATTCTTCGTTTGCTTCTAAAATGACCGTTACTCCTGAAGAATATGGTTGACGTAGTTATAAGAGGAAGAGATAGTATTAATCACAGGGTTCAATTTTGTTTCACTATCTTCTAAAATGCAAAATATCTCCATTCGTGATTGATTCAACAACAATCTACATCAATGGGGGGATCCCCCACATTTACTTACGAAGAGACGTTTCAAAGATTTGAATTTGCGCCTCTCAGATCATCCACCATCGCTGGTTTTTCATTCATGGAAACTGAAGAGAATTCATCTAAACCAGAGTTGAGTCAGACGCCCGAATTGGACGCTGATCTTCCTGAAAAGGGTATTCCTCGTTTAGTTATCGAGAAATTGGTTCTCGAAAACTTTAAGTCTTATGCCGGGGTGAAGGTTCGCTACTTTTCTCGGACTGTCATTTCTAGGAAATTGGTCCTTTTCATAAGAATTTCACAGCAATTGTGGGACCAAATGGAAGTGGAAAATCAAACGTAATCGATGCTCTTCTCTTTGTATTCGGAAAACGTGCATCAAAGCTTCGGTTGAAAAGAGTGATGAATCTATAGTTGTGCTCATTATTGTAGGTTTCAGAACTTATTCATAACAGTGCCAATGTTGCTCCTTGCCAGTTTGCCCGTGTTTCCGTTCATTTTGAAGATATTATCGACGGAGAAGGTGAAAGGTAGGATATTAGTCATATTTTTATATTCAGTTTTACAATTGTCCCCAACTCACAAGTAATTATCAGTCGAGTGGCCTATCAGAATAATTCCAGCAAGTATTTTATTAACAACAAAGCAAGTAATGCTTCTGAGGTGACAACACTTCTAAAGAAGCGAGGCATTGATCTTGATAACAACCGTTTCCTTATTCTTCAGGGTGAAGTAGAGCAGATTTCTCTGATGAAACCAAAAGTGTAAATTGGAAACTCGAGTGATTTCTAGAGAACTAGTGATAGCGATGAGGGATTATTGGAATACTTAGAGGATATTATTGGAAGCGCAAAATACGTACCACTAATTGAAGCAAAGGAAGTGGAGGTGGAAAAGTTGAATGATTCGCGTGGCGAGGTTTTGAATCGTGTCAAAGTGATTATTCGTGATGAGGTTAATTATAGATTGTTGAGAAAGAACGGAACACCCTTGAAGTGGGAAAGAAGGAAGCGGATTTGTACTTGAACAAAGAGCGTGAGTTAGCTCGTGAACAGGCCCTTCTCTACCAATATTACCTATACGAAAGCAATCAAGAGGAAGAGGAGATTCGTGGTTCAAATGCTACTTCTCTCAATAAGCTGGCCGAATTACGATCCTTACTGGCAGCCAACACAGAGCAACTTAAAGCGATGGAAGAACAACAGAAGAAGGTGAATCAGGAATATGAACTAATCAACAATGAGTTACAGCGATGCAAAGATGAATATGATGCTTATGAGAGGAAAGACATTCAGTATCATGAGAATATGAAGGCACAAAAAGCCAACTTAAAAAGATTGAGGGGAAAACAAAAAAGCAATCAGGAAGAGAAAGAAACAAAGGAGAAGAGTGTTGAGACAATGGAGAAGAATTTATCTCGATTGGAAAAGGATGTGGTTAGTGTGATGGAGAAGAAAGAGGAATTAGAAGAGGAACTATCTCAAGTTCTAACAAAGTTTAAGGAGGAGATCAATCGGTTAAAGGAACGTCGAGCTGAGATTGATGTAATCATAAGAGAATCTTTTTATTTTAGACTTCTTTGCATCCTCTACAGGAGCGATTCGCTATCCAGGACTCAGCACTGCAGGAGAAGCGTACAGAACTGGATACAATCATTTCTCGACGTGGTAGACTGGAAAGTGATTTAACAGCGGTGAAAGAAACTATTGAGTCGCAGACTGCTAAGGTGAAGAAGTGAATTAGGAGTGAATCATAGTTGAACCAGAAATTACTGGAATTTGAACAGAAAAAAGTTGAATTGGAGAATGGAGTGAGTGTTTGAATTGAAAGTGACTGATAGACAAATGAATTAGAACAAATCAAAAACCAGCAAAAAGAAGTTGAAAAGGAAATGAATTCAATTGATCGTGAAAGGCGTATCAAATCGGCCCTTGTTTGTCTGGAGAATAAATTTCATTCTTAGCTTTCTGAACAGAAAAGTGTGGCTTCAGAGCAGCAGAATCGTCGAGGCGTTTTAGCTACCTTGCTACGTGCATCACAGCCGAGTGGTCATTTAGTTCCTTATTGATCGATAGATGGTGAGTTGGCCTCTGTCAAGATCTATGGGAGACTGGGTGATCTGGGTGAGATTGATGCTCAATACGATGTAGCAGCGAGCACGGCAAGTCCAGCTCTAAATTACATTGTCGTAGAGAACTCCCTGGCAGCACGTCAGTGTGTTGAGTATCTTAAAAAATACAACGCAGGACGATCTAGATTCATCATTCTTGAGGAGATGCAGTAGGAGAGGTGTTCATTGATTGACATGAAGGAGGTATGTAAAGCGAATGAAAACACCATTCACTTGTCCGGCTAATGCCAAACGGCTTTTTGATTTGATTCATGTATTTGATGAGAAGCTACTTCCAGCATTCTATTTCGCATTCACAGATACTTTGGTGGCATCATCTATTGATCAAGTAGAACTCTCTCCTCTCTCTCATCTAGGCTTCGAAAATTGCCTTCAAAGAGAAAGGACATGCTTGTTATCGTGTGGTGACCATGTCGGGTCAATTGATTGAATTGAATGGTACCATGTCAGGAGGAGGAATGAAGCAGTTTCATGGCTTGATGAAGCTGAAAGACAAAAATAAGAGATCATCCTTTGGAGAAGAGAAGACACAAGAGAGTATGGAGGAGTTGATGAATGCTGTGAAAACACTAGATCAGCGTTATAATGTTACACGTAAAACTCTAACAGAAATGAAGGTATTTATGGAAGAAGTGTTCTGATCAATAGAGTCGAATTCAGGAGCTTGAAGAAGCCTTACCTAAACTCCAGCTGGAGATCTCAAAGCTTGATATTGACATAACATCACTACGATCAAGTGTGGAGAAGAAGGCTGGTGAACAGCGCACAATTATGGAGGAGTTGGAGGAGACAGTCAATGATCAGCAACGCTGTGCTGCTCTTGAGGTGATAAAGGAAGAGGAGAGTGATGTATAGTCCGAGATTAATCACGGTGAGATGAAGCTAAAAGGACTTCAAGCAGAAATCAAGTCGTATGAAGATCGGATCAAAGCAATTGATAAAGAGATTGAGTTGGTTGGTGGAGATACAATTCAGAAACGTCGTCGAGAATTGAAGGCAACCACAGATCGACATTCATCAATGCAGAAAGAGATTAGTTCTACTAAAGTGAAGTTACGTGCTACCCATAAAGCTATCAAGCAACTAGAAGAGGAAAATGTCCGGCTGGCAAAGGATGTGAGTGATGCCGAACAAGCCATCCAGGCAGCTAAGACTCAATTTGAGTTGATTGAGAAAGAGGCAGCTCAGTTGCTTGCCGCCTTTGAATTAGCTCAACAATCTCAGGCAGCCAAACAGAAGGAGATGGATGCAACAGTAGCCTCTTTCGAGAAAATCAAGAAGGAGAATAGTGAGAATGAAGTCGCCTTAGGAACCCTCGAAGAGCGTTGTGCTGGTCTTGCCAAGCAACTGGAAGAGTTACAGAAGCAACGGGAGATTTGGGTGAAGAAGATTGGGACACTTCGTAAGAAGACGTGGGAGAATACACGGGAACTGGATGATCAAGAAGATCCTGTGTTGGCTGAAAATATCATGGAGGAAGAGTCTCAAGAGGAAGACGAAGAGATCCAGAAGGAGCCTCAGGACGGTGCAATGGAGGAAGAACCTGGTGTAACAGATCCTGCGTATCGAATCATTCCCGATGTTTCAGCAGAGCGTTTGGCAAGTATTGACAAGAGTCGTGTGGAGAGAAATATCCTACGACTCGAAGCAGAGAAGGACAATCTAAAGAAGAATGTAAATCTGAGTGCAATTTCAGAGTAAATGAGAAAGGAGGGAATGATTGTTAGGTTCCGAGCAAAAGATAAGGAGTATAGATTGCGTGAGAAGGAGCTAGATGATGTGACAGTGAAACGGGATACAGTTCGGAAGGAATTTGATGATCTGCGCAAACAAAGACTTACAGAGTTTATGGATGGATTCAACACAATCACGCTGAAATTGAAGGAAATGTATCAAATGATCACACTTGGAGGTGATGCTGAATTGGAATTAGTTGATTCATTGGATCCCTTCTCTGAAGGTATTGTGTTCAGTGTTCGACCTCCCAAGAAATCTTGGAAGAATATTAGTAATCTGAGCGGAGGAGAAAAAACTCTTTCTTCCCTTGCGTTGGTCTTTGCATTACATCATTATAAACCAACTCCATTGTATGTGATGGATGAGATTGATGCTGCTCTTGATTTCCGAAATGTGAGTATTGTTGCTCACTATATTAAAGAACGAACGAAAAATGCTCAATTTGTGGTGATTTCACTACGAAATAATATGTTTGAGTTAGCAGATCGGTTGGTAGGGATCTACAAGACAGATAATTGTACGGATTCTGTTTCGATCAATCCAGTAGAGTTGTGTAAAGTTACTGAGGAATATAATGTTTGCTACAAACAAGTGACATTATTGTACAGGTTACACACGCTCGAGCTTTCTCTCGGTCAAGTTCTTCTGAATCCGAGTTAGAAACCGCAAAATAATTAATATAGGTCCAATTCATTGGAGCAATGAAAATACGGAGAGATGCTACATCTATCTATCACAAGTCCATCCTTTTGTTACCTATAACACGAATTGGAGGTTTGCTTGAATCACCTAGAAATGTATTGATACTAATCTTCACCTCTCTTAATGCTGGATTAGCTATTTCTTAAATCAACTTCGGAATCATACAGTGTATTATAAGGTAAGAACAGTGATAAAACGAAAAAGAACCGAATAGTACATCTTTCAATTTAGGTAATTCTATCCATGATAAGTCCAACCAATTCCAACGAATCAATTCTAACACGGAACAAGATGCAAAATTACAAGAATCTTCATTGTACTTCCCAAAATGCAACTTATGTAATAAAGGAACAGTGTGGAATGTACATTTTGTATACTCGTAAAATGAATACCGTCCAATCGATATTTCCGTTAATTTTGGACAATTCTCAACAAGCATCTCCGTATTCTCCTTTCCAGTAATTACATCACTGCTCTTTCTATAGATAGTAAAACACATCTCTCCAATGTTGATAAACTCAAGTTTGGGGCAGTTGACTACAAGAAACTTCTCTGTGTGCTTAAACGAACAGTCACTTACCGTAAAGGAAATAAGGACTGGAAAATTACTTAAATTAACTGTCTTGAGTGACCGTTTATTACATGCACCAAAACCAACTGACATATGACTGATTGTCGTTGACCCTGATAAGAATGAGGATGTCGTTTCTATAAGAGTTGAAGACTCAATGGTTACATAATTGGGAGGATTCATAAGCTTTGTCTCCTTATGAGCTTCTTTTTCTTTTGGACTCAAATCATCGTCTACGACAACTGAACGAATAGCAGGTTGAGTTGGTTGAGTCGAACCCGTAATCACAGGAAGGTCTTCATGGGTACGAAACTGAAGTGCAGAGGGAATATCAATACCATCAGTAAAGGAAACATGTACACTAGGAACCACCACATTAGCGAGACAATCATCTGTAATACTTTCTGAAATATGAATTGACAGAGGTTCAGCATAGAGTTGTGGCTTTTCTGTCTCTGGAGTCTCAACTTTGGAAGAAGGAGTATCAAGAACTAAAGGAGATGGTGCTACAACATCAGGATTTTCATTTGAAATCATTTGAACCCGTCCTGAATCTATAGATTCCACTACGGACTCAGATCGATCCATAACTTTATTTGTCATAGCAATATTATCAGCATCTTGTTCTTCTGGAATGGAAACTACCTGAGGATCAACACTGGGTGAAATCTCCATTATATGATGAAGAAGTAAACCCTATTCTTATGAGACTCAGTTACGTAACAAACAGTACCAGTCTGGCATCATAACAATTACGGCATCGATATCCCTTAATAGAGAACACCTTCCCATGGATACTTCTGAGCTTCTGAAAGACTCTTACTAGCCACTAAGACACTGGAATCGAGTTCGTAATCTCCTGTAACCGTTTTGTGAGCGACAACATTATGAATCTACAAATAATCCTAATAACGAGTTATATACATAATACTGGCTTGTTGTATCTAATCCGTGGAGGCTTAAACCATAATAGGTAGTAGAATCAACGATCTGCTTCTTACATGTAATAGCATGGTCCACATGATAGGTGACAGTCTGAGGGAGTGATTCCTTGATTTTTATTTCTGCATACTAACTATCACTATCACTATTTGAGCTCTACATTGATGGCTTTAACAACTGTCTTATCAGTACAACTTACAGTTTCCCATTCTGCAGAAACAGTGAAAAATACAAACAATGTGAAAATAATCCAACTGTTTTTCATCCTGAGTTAATCTTTCGGATCTATGGGAGTTTTATTCTTATTGCTAAATCAGCTCTTTTTTTGCAATCAAAATCATTTGGTTTTCCGGATTGTTGCTAAAGTTGATCCACTCTCTTTGATCTCTATAATACTGTATCCTATATAATCTATGGAAGAGACTAAAGGATGTTCAGATCCTCTTGTACAACTGGATTTCTCTCTTTACGTTACAGGTCGAATCTTCATCCATTTTGAAGATGTTCCAGGAGGATCGTAACTAATTTGCTAGGATATGATCGAATAGGGATTGATTTAGAAGAGTTGCTTTCCTTTGCTCAGAAAAACTGGTCAGTAATGGATCAAGATACAAGAGAGATATTTCGAAACAGTTTTTATTCCCATATCAAGTCTGCCAAGGAAGTTGCACAGTTTTTAGACATATTTGAAACTTATTTCATTTGTAATGGTGATTTAACGTTGTTTTATATGATAAATAGAATTTACTATTGAACTTTATAATCTCTTTAACGAGCTGTTAGAAAATGAGTTGAAGAATTGTTTCTCTACTCCAGTCACTTCGGGTGGATTATTCATTGGAACAGCAAGTAAGGGCAATTCTGGTCTTCAGTTGGGTACTCTGACTTTGGATACCTCGAAACCGTTTTTGAACTTTTCTAAAGTGATCTGTAGTGTCATTATCCAGTTATGGTTGAGTATGGTGTCATTATCCACTCCAGTTGGGGTTGAGTGTACAATTCCACTTTTAACCTGTTACAATAAGGAGTTTCACATGAATGTATTCATTCTTTTTCTGTCTTAGATAGATTGGTTTGATTTGCCCTACACGATCATCCAAGCATCATTTTTTGAGTATTAGAATTCAGTCTCTTCAAGGGTACTTTATCTTAGTCTTTTTAACTTAGATCATCATCGCAAACTTCACGATATGTTCTTCCTATTCTCTTTCCGATTCCTGATTCACTTGTTGATAAGAATTCATTTCTTATGACAATCGCATTCTCCTCAACAACTCACACTTGCTTGTATGTTGATGACTATCTCAGTAGTCAGTCGGACATTCTCTATCCATTTTCAGTTGGAGAATCTATTTTTGTGATAGGAGATTCTGTTCATCCTAGTCTCCTTTCTCAACGATCGAATTCTTTTGTTAAGGAGGAAGAGTTTCCGAAACTAACAAGAGACAGTTTAACTTCTGGACTAGTTGTGAATAGTCTCACAGTTTCTCAAGGAACCCTCGATGAACGTTCTATATCGCGACAGTATGAATTAGTATGAATTTTCATATAGATGTATCCTGGGTCCACATTTCTATCAGCTAGAACAGTTACCTCCTCATTTGGAACCTGCTGAAGACATGTTGAGACCTGAACGTTTGCATTTAGATTCTGAGGACCAAATCATTCAACTTCTACGAGTGAACTTCGAGTCTATTTCGGTTGGATATTGGGCATGGGATGAGATTTAGAATGGGTTTTTCTGCTCATTTGTCAATCAGAGCACCCTTGATTTAACTCAGGATTATATTCATAGTGTTCCATATCAAGGGAAGCGCCATTGTTACTTGATCGATCGAGGGACTCTTCCGTTTGTTACCTGCTCCTCTCTGATTCCCTTCATGTATATGTTGTCTGGTATTTTCTCCATAGTTTGGAACAAAATATTCATCATCGGTTGATTGCGGAGATACAAGGTATTCTTGGGAATCTAGTACAGTCATCTAAAGATGAGTGTATATGTGTTATCTTTATTTCAGAACTAGTCATTACCACTCTTCTTCAAACTCTCTTCAAATCCTTTGAATTAATCTTCCAAGCAGATCCCTCACTGTTAATCAGTGCATATGACAATGATCTGATTAATCTTTTATCCTCTTGCTTCCATAACCTAGAAGGATCTTTAATAACACATTCTCTAATTGAATCGATGCTTTCGTTTACAAAGATATTAGTCCTTTATGACCGTTCACCTGATAAAGCGATTATCAAAGAGTTTTTATTACATATACTCTTTGACTCAATCATTTGGGAAAGGATTCCTCCACAAACAGCGATTTGGTTCCATGATCAACTCTACACAACCTTCTCTATTCCATATATCAGTCAAATATTGACATCTACCATATCACTCCCAGTAACCATTACTCTGAAGTATCATTATAAGGTTTATTTGAGTTGCGTGGTGAGTGCTAATATATGCTTTGTTGATACTCTCACACCTATGTTGTATCTCTATCTAAGTAATGCAGAGTCGTTAACTGCTAAGAATGAAATCTATCGAGCTGTCTACAATCATATGACAGAAATGATTCTTCTCAATCCTTGTCCTTTGATTCAAATATCGTAACAATTTCATTTTTGAAAGTCATTCTTAGAGGATTCATCGCGTTTCTTCAAACTCACTATGCTTCTGATGATTCTTCAGATGTCCATTTATCAGAAGAACTCATTGAATACAATGCAGTTAACTCAATTGTGGTGCTGTTAGATCATCTGATCTCCAATTCAACTTCAGAACAAGAATTCTATTCAGATTTGGCTTGTGACGTATCTTCAATCAATGATGTAATATTCGATATCCTGTCTCATATTCTAGCGATGTCTGTCACTAAAGACTCTCTATTTTATAGCCTATGTTTTGTATATTTATATCAATAATCGTCAGAAGGTCAAAGATCCCTTGATTACCACTACTGATATCATTTATAATATGCTTTATCAATGCTTGGGTCGATTTGATGATGGAGATTACAATCCAAAAACGAATCTTGCTGTGGGAGAATATGCGAATCTGGTAACTCTCCTTAGTTGTTGGCTAAAGGGGAAAAACAGATTACAGAATGATGGTGGTCTGAATGATATTTCTTCAGTTGTTATGTATATTCATCCAAAGCTTCTTCCTCATTATATTCATTGTATTAGGTATTTGATGGATGTGGATCGAATCCTTGGCTTTCTGCTGGAATTTAAGATCTATATCACAGAGGACACCAATCGATTGATGCAAATCGTTGATGAGGAATCAGCCACTTCTCGTGTCTCTCAGAGCCACCAGATTCTGATTTATCAGGGTATAATGAAAGAACTAATTCTTCTCTTTATTCGCTTTCAACACGATCAGTGTAGGTTTGATTTCTGTAATTCACATAATAGTGCTGTTTCCCATAATTCAAGAGATTATTTCATTATTACTATTTAATGATATCGAATCAGCTACATTTCCCGATAATCTTTGCTATTTCGTGGTCTTTGTGATTTCCACTTTACCGACTCAAGAGGCTTATCAATTCTTAAGTGAGACTATTTCAAATATCTTTACACGAGTGATAAGTGTGGACTCAGTACCTTCGAAGAAACGATTGGTGAATTTGGAAGCACTTCTTTCAGTCATATTAGAAGTATTGAATCGTCGGGATTCATCTGTGTCACAACTTCATGAGTTGATTCAGCACCAGCTGACTACATCTCCATCTTCAGCACTTTCTGAGATCACTACATCAATCTCGAATCAACTCCCTCAACCTCAGCAGCGTATGCGTACACTCACATATCCTGATGGACCACGCCCCACTCAGGAGTCTTCTGAAATGGATGATCTGAAGTCTGATCAAGATATGAACGAAGTTGGGAAGGATGGTCATCAAAGACGATTTCAATCAGTTTACCTCTCTTTCCCTCAGGATAGAATCAATGATTCTATGACATTAGAACCCCAACACACCACTTCTGAACCGATAGTTCAAAGTGAAAACACCTTCCAGGCTATTCGAGAAGAATTGTTATTGAGTGATGGAATAGAATATTTCGATGTAGTTGGTGAATTGGTACCACTAGTGGAGAGTCTTGTGAAACACTCCATACAATCGGATACTTCTCTTTTAGAGTTATTGAGCGCACTGCTCTATCGACAAGTATATAGAGAATGCTGTGATGTGAAGAAGGATCTCGAAACTCGTATTCATCACCTTCTCTCTCTCCAACGAAGTATTTCATTGATTCTGAAGGCCTGCAAAGAGGATGAGAAGCGATATCAACTTCTTGTATGTTCATATCTCATTGTTCTACGAGACTGCTTCACAGTTATTGATAATACAACTGATGATGGAGATGTCTTACTGAATCTTATTCAGAGTGAATGTCTCCAATTAAGTGATACCCTGCTCGCAAATCCATCTTTTTCAACACTCATGTCTCTTCCAAGAGTAGCCAATCTCTCCCATTCTTACATCTAGCAGACTGATTACATCCCAGTTCCTTTATTAACACTCTGTTTCCTCTCTCAGGTTGGTGATCGGATTATTCAAATCGCAATTCGTTATGGCCAAGAAGTATTATCACTGTGTCCTGTTAAAGTATATGCCAGGAATAATCTAAATAACCGAACATTCCAATTTGTAACGAATCGAGTCAATAACTTGAAGAATATTACAGGACAGTGCTATGAATTGTTTCTCTCCAACAACAAACTCAAATGTCAATCAGTAGTTTCTGCGCAACGACTCAAACGACGCACATGGCAAGAAGACTTATGTACTTATTTCCGCAGTCGATCTGTAGCTTGGCGTTATTTCTATCAGAGTTATTGTGACCATACTTTACACTCCAAAGAACTCTACTTGAATCGCTGTTCTTACTATGTCCTGGATCCCCACATGGATGTGAATGGTATTCGAAGGAAGATTATGCGTGTGATTCCCCCAAAACATGACTATGAACGTGCAGGGGTCAGTCGAAATGAAATGAGTCCAGAGAATGATGTAGAGAGCGTGGGAGATTTGGCTGAAGAGAGCTGGGGAATGAAATTGAATGGAACTAAACGGTGGAACCATAGACAGATTCCTCATAATGTGGGATCCATTACCAACAGGTCTTGTTATTCTTCATTCGTTATCAATAGATCGCTAGAAACCCCATTAGATACTTCTCTGATTATTGATATTGTGTGTCTGAATGTGAGTGTATTTGATGTACAATGGGGTCAAATCACTATCACTGACTCTTCTATTGTGTTCACAACGACTCCTAAGCCTGAATCTATCAAAGGTGAATTGAAATTGAAGAATACTCACAAGTAGAAGAGACTGTTATTCCAGAAATGCGTTCTGTTTTACCTATGTCTCAACTTCAAGTGTTTTCATTGAAGCAGATTCGAATGTTATTTAAACGGTCTTACAATTGTCAACAGTCAGCAATGGAGTTTTTCTATGATAAGCATGGATTCTATAATAGTGTTTTCCTCTACTTCCCAGATCCTGTTCGCTTGATCTCATTCTCTCATAAATAGATGAATCGAAATAAAGTCTATTCTCACATTCTGTCTGCCATTCCATCTACAGCAATTGCACAAAAACTGGATGAAGATAGTGCCGATTTTTTGCGACGCTGGGGCATAACTGATCTATGGACTAACAATCGTATGAGTAATTTCGATTACTTGATGTGTCTCAATCAAGCTGCTGGTCGTTCATTCCAAGACATCACTCAGTACCCAGTATTCCCGTGGTTATTCAACAATTATTGTACTGGTGATTTTGATGTGAGGTAAGGATGATGAATCGTTGTGAACGTAGCAATGTGAAATATTATCGAGATCTATCCCTTCCCATGGGAGCTCAGAATTCGAAACGATTGAATTTGTATATCGATCGCTTTCAGAACTGTATGGAGAATAATGAGCACTCAATGGAGTTGTATCGAGAGCTTCAAGAGGATCCAGATGAAGCGGAACAAGCAGATGAAATTCTGGAATCCATTATTCCTCCTTATTATTATGGTTCTCATTACAGTACCCCCTTAGGATGTGTCTTGTATTATTTGGTTCGAGAAGAGCCCTATACATCATTGCATGTTTTACTCCAAGACAATCATTTTGATGTCTCTGATCGACTCTTCCATAGTGTCCCTGTGACGTCGCGTAGCTGTATCGATACATTACCGGAGATCAAGGAAGTAACTCCTGAATGGTTCTTCTCGACTGAATTCTTAATCAATCGGAATCATCAGCGATTTGGAACCAAACAAGATGGTGAGGAAGTAGACGATGTGAAACTACCTTATCTTACTAATGGAATTATGACTCCAGAACTCCTTATTTCGCGTCATATTCAAGGTCTCGAGGGACCTGTCTCAACAACCTTCCTCTCTGAATGGATTGATTTAATCTTTGGATTCAAACAACAAGGAGATGAAGCCGTGAAAAATTATAATTTGTTTTATTATATGACTTATCCAGATCAAGTGGATATATCCCATATTAGTGATATTGAGACTCGAAATGGTATCATTACCCAATCAGCGCATTTTGGACAATGCCCAGCAATGCTCTTCTATCATCCTCACCCTAAGCGACGTCCTGGAGTGGGTTCCTCTCGTTCTCTACGTAATATTCTCCTAGAAACAGATCGTCACACCATTTATAAGGATGGAAAGACAAATTGGATTGGGGACCGTTGTCGACTTCATTTTATCAGTGATCATGAAGGTCCTTCTGTGTCTCTCACACCTTGGAGTCTCCAGCGAATCCTCGGTACATCAGAATATGCATCCAATTCATCGTGTTTCTTTGATCCGAATAGTATTTATTGTTGTCGAATGGATGATTCCCGTGATTCTACAATGCCAACCATTGTATGTCCAGATATCTGTTTGTCATGGGCTCCTTATTCACATTATCCTTGGCGTTTTATGATTGATTGCAATGACTATACTATTGTATCGTGTTTCAAGATCGTTCTTGATGATATATTCCCTGAGTCGAGTAACCGTTATCGGAATTGTTATTCCGTGGAATATTTCACAAGTGACAATAATTGGAAGGTAATTAATAATCGTATTTTTGATAAGAATGAGTGATAAATAGGAGAGGAAATCTCACAACGTACGTCCTCAGGAATAGTGACTACTCTTGTATTTGCCAAGACGTGTTCACGCTACTGGAGAATCAGCATCTATGAAATTCCCTTTTCCAATCTGTCCATTCGCGAGACAACAATCACATCACCTGAATATTCTTGTGGACGACCGGAACTTGATGCCCCTTCTATTCCTGTAACAGAGAGAACTCCATTCGCTGGTCCACGAATTCGTAAGTTGGATGTGTTGGGTACTCCTCTATTTCCACTTGTTCCATCTCACTACTCTGTGATATGGGAGTATAAACGAACTCATATTGATAATCTTGTATTGTGGTGGAATAAAGATGGAGAAACACAAGATAGAGTGGCCAATGTGGCAGTATTTACGAGAGATAATTATCTTCATCTTATCAATGATCGCAACTATAGTCTACAACGAATATCAGAACTTGATGTCATGATTAAGAATGATTATTCTCTCCTTTGTGTGCATCCTTCCGTATAATTAACTCTCAACCATGATTCTTAGCTTCCTCTTCTCTTCCTTGATAGTCACAATCCTGGTGAGTTCGTCTTAATCTCTGTGAATAATTCAGTGAATGAAAATTCATGTCCTCAGATCATTGGATCAATTCAGTATCTTCGTGGTTTCCTGAATGCTCGTATATTGACAATATCAACAGACGGAGAACTCTTTGTGGTTCATGGAGAGTAAGATTGATTGTTATTGTATATGTAAGGAATGGTCTTCTTTCCGTTTTCAGTATCACAACGACAAAGATGGAGACTTCTTTTACCTTCAGTGTTAACTCAAGTCCTACTGCCTTTGCTGTCACACCTTCGGCTTGTGAGTATGATTCGATGACATTCTCATCGTCAATGGACTGTTTAGTTCTGTTTAACCGTTTCTATACCACATCACAGAATACTATGGAACCACACAGAACTGATCGAAAAGGTTTTCTTCTTGTGTATACATCACAGTTGGAGTTACGTGCGATCATTCCTCAAGAATATATTCTGGACGTGGTTATTACTATCTATGGTATTCTTGTGCTGTGTCCACATAAAGTGATTAAGTACGATTTCTGTGGTAATTTGGTCAAAGTAGTGGAAACGAAGAATGACATGTGATGTTGATCATAATGATTGATAATTAGTATTTGTAATGCTCTTACTCAATCTCGTGACGTGTTGATATGCGGTAGATGTGAAGAAAGAGAGTGAGTTGTAGGATTGGTCTCAAGTGAGTGTATTGTATTGGACGTTTTGTTAATGGAATTTCTAACGGTGATTCCGGGTGAAGAAACGTTCAAGCATATTGTATTTAACAGTGGAGGTGAAAATGTTAGGAGAAGGTTATTTGTAGACACTGGATTCTTTGCTGCTACAAGTGATGGTCACTTGATTTATCAGCATCTTAATAACAGTATTCCTGATTTGAAGGAAATGGATACAATCGGCGGAAGTGAGAAAGGAGGGAAGCGTGGCTTGCTTAAAAATATATTTAAAAAACAGTAATCGTTGTTTGTTTTATACCGTTCCATAATAGATTCATCTTTCGAAGTAGTCTTTACTGATTTTGATATATTAACCGAAATGGATGGATATATGTCTCCTTCGCAGATGCCAAGGAACAATTTGGTTCCAACTGACAGCTTGCTGAAAACGACTTCAATCTGGACAGAGGCAATATCAGGGAAGAGTTCTATCACTGAAGAGCAAGTAAGACAGTTCGAACAGAAGAAGCGAGAATACATCAACTCTTTGAAGCACTCTGGAAGCGACGAAGATTTAGATGTATGTTTTGGATACTTTTGTCAATTTTAGGAACTGAAAACTCGAAGTGTCTGTAGTAAATGTGGTCAAACGGGTCATATGGCTTATCAGTGTTTTAATTTCCTGAATAAGAATGGGGACGTTGATCCATCGTTAAATCAACTCGTTTCATCTTCCGATGATGAAGAAGAGAAGAAACGTAGTCGAAGTCGTAGCCGTCATTCTTCTAAGCATCATCACAGTCAGTCACAGTAATTGTCATCTATATTGCTGATGTCTAGTCGTAAACATCATCATACAAGCGGTTCTTCTCATCATCACCGTCATCATCGTCATTAGAGACGATTGTACTATTGTCCCTTTATTCTTCTTGTTTGTTGTGATCCCCACGATTTGTCTAACTGACTTTCAAGTTATCCAAATCTAAAGTGTTGATGAATAGGGGTTGTTTGTGGTTTTCAGTACTTGTTAGTTTGATTGTTCGTGAACTTATTTGTAGCTATCTGTTATTGTACTGGGAGCTGGAAACACTTGCTCATTTCTTTGTTTCTGTTGCTCTTCTTGAGATGATCTGTAGCTGATCCAAATGCGAGTTTATATTCCGAGATGCAATACAGGCTTCGTCAAGAAGATGATATATATTTATGTCCCCAACTATCATCGGTAAATCGAACATGGTCCATTAATCCAAGTAAGAGTGAAATTAGCATGTGATGTAGACTTACCTCCGGGTCTCTTATTCCAGGATGGAGTTATCTCTGGAAGTGCTGAAACAAGAACAGTAATGATGGATTATGTTGTGACGGTGGTGGAAACATATCCTGAAGAGAGAATACGAAATCAAACAATTCAGATCGAAATTTACTGTACAAAATTGATACATTGATGAGTCTAAGCTCTTGTTTGCAGCGCTGAAGATGAATGGCCAGAAACATACGACAGAGCTTCTGTATATCGTAATTGTTCATTTGGTCTTGGCCGTGCAATTCGTACATGTATTGATGGTAGGTGTTGTGGATCAAACTAATTTCAGGTCAATGGGAAGAATATTCTGATTGCCATTATGTGTGGATCTTCTTTTTTTCTTCAGGAGGTTCGGTTCTTCTCTTGGTGATTTTTGCCATTATTTCCATCTCTTGTTGTTGCAAGAAAGTCAAACCACATTCATCTCCAAAGGACTCTTATTCAATTGAAATGACAGGAAGAGCGCTTCCTACAGGGAATCCAATTCATTCTGATTCCGAAGACTCATCATCAATGCATCCAGAAGGTGTAAGTTCTCAAGAAACATCAGAGCCTGCAATGACAGGATTTGTTCTGAAAACTTCCTCTGATGTGATTTCGCCTGTAGAAACAACTGAACAAGAAGAATCTGGGGTTTCCAACGATTTCTCTACACCAGCAGAAGTAGCAAAACACCAAGAAACTCTTTCTACTTCAACTCGTGTTCCACCCACTATCCCCCCAAAACCGGATATTGATTTGGGTGTATTGATGGGTTTATCGGAATCACATTATGAATTACCTCCTTCGCCTCCTCCAAAGCCTTCCAAGGTAGGCTTACAACAGAAATCTTCCTCAAATGAACGATCTGAATGGTCCGATAGAACAGAAGAGCAGTTGGAGAGACCTTTGGAGAGACCAGAACAACCACTAAACCAGAATGAAAGACCTTCAGAACGCCTTTCAGAATCCAGTCGTCTCCCTCTTCCTCCTTCTGTCTCATGGAAACGTAAGAAGCCAAAACAAGAAGAGGATGAAGAGCCAATGGTTCCTCATCGAGAACCCCCTCCTCTCCAGCCTGCTAAGCCTCTTCGTCGAGCGCCTTCACTCCCATCACCCGATATCCTTACTCGACCAAGTCGACCTGCT
This sequence comes from Blastocystis sp. subtype 8, assembly GCA_027406425.1. Taxonomy (NCBI): domain Eukaryota; class Bigyra; order Opalinata; family Blastocystidae; genus Blastocystis; species Blastocystis sp. subtype 8. Next base: position 25,569 of record JANPWN010000303.1, read on the forward strand.
CCACCTCTCACTTTAGATGATGATCTTTATAAAGCTCCTCCTTCTCGTCAAGTGGTTCCACCTCCTGCTCTTCAAGGTAATCTTTCTTCATCACCATCTCTTCATGGTTCACATGGTCTTCCTCCTCCAAAGCCAGAAAAGCCTATAAAACCGTCCCGTCTCTTTCAGTCCAACTCCTCCGTGAACATTGAAGTAGGAAATGATTTGAGAGATGACCATTAGAAGGGTTTTATTCCTTCAGATCAACTGAAGTTAGGTCTCTCTGTAAGATAAGAGAATTAACTACTAATATAGAATGATTTGTGTGAAATGGATGGATGTAGCTATCAAATTCATATTCGATATGATTCTGTTATCTCCAACTTATCATCAAATCAACTGGTAGAAGAGAAAGAATTCTTACAACGATTATCTCATGCCAGTCTTCTTAGAGTATTATTTTTACTTGACACTAATTTCTAGTTTGTTGGGTATTCTAGAATTGGAGGGCGAGATTGTATTCTTGAAGAGTATGTCGGAGAATCACTAGAAGCCTTCTTGAATGAGGGAAAGATGGATGATAGTTTCCTTATAGATGCTACAATGTCTATTCTATATGGATTACGATATATCTACAACCAATCTGATCTTCCTTACGGATCTCTGGACTTGAACCATATATATGTAACTCCAGACAGAAAGGTGAAACTGGATCTACCAGAATTTCGTATATCTTTGAGTAGTGCCGGTTGGACAGTTGGAGCTGATCTGAACGAATTGAGTAAAGTAATTACGGCAGTTGCTGGACACGCAAAGAAGAAGAATGTTGAGCAGGTACTACGTTATTGTGGTCAATTATGTCTTTCAAGACAAGATGTAGGTGTAGAAGAGGAATATGAGGATAGAAATCTGTAATCAATGACATACTGGAGAACTTAGCCACACTGCAATAAACTCGTGTTTTCAAGTCATGAGGCTTTAGCTGTTTGTTTCATCAAACAAGTCTAATTTGGAACTTGCTTAACCTGAATAGATTCTACACGAAGATAATCGTCAAATACTCCCTGATAGGATGGAGTCTTTGTAAAAACACTCTGATTAACCTTTGCTACTTTATGGCCATTTGTGTTTCTCAATTCCATTACCTATTCTTATATTCAGCAACAAAGAACTACATGTTCCCAAATGTCCTTTTGGGACATATTTTTCACACAAATCTGTCTTGAAAGACCATTTTCTAGTTATGAAAAGCAGTAAGTCAAGAAGTACTGTACTCACCAATGAGAATGGGATGTCGGTTAGGTACAACAGATGTTACGACCTTCAGTTGCGGGTTATTCTTAGAAAAATCGATCAAATTCTTCTTCATCCATTCTCTACAGGAATCATCGCACATAAACATCTCTACCGAATAGCGGCACTACTACCACCATTTGAACAATAACGAAAGGTTAATTTGTCCAAAAAGTAATAACCACGTGAACACATAGGAATTACTGATAAACATGTTCATGGTTCAATGTAAAATAGTCGTGAGATTCTTCTAATTGATTGTGTCAACTTTGTGTAATGCTTAAGAATTCAATATCCTACAGGATATACTGGCCACAATGAACAGACTTTGTCTGTTTCTTTGTTTGATATCGATTCATGAATTTTAATCCTTTTCTCAATGATGATCCTGTGGTCCCTCTGAACAGTGATACGTTTCAATCAGCTATCCCTTCAGAAGACCAACCTAAAGAGCCTTTCCTAGATTATCTTTCTACAACAGGACTTTTGGACTCATCAAGTGATCTATCCAGTGCAGATAATTCATTTCTAAACACCGATCTCTTGGATACACTGGATACAAAAGACACTGGCTATGACCATCCTCTAATTGACGACTTGTTTCCTCTGGATCTCCAAGAGACTGATACTATGGTCACTTTTCTATCTCCTTTGGCCCTATCTATACATTCAAACAAAAGTAGTGTGGATCCTGAAGCTGTATGTATGGGTCAATTTCCTTCATTCGGTATTTCTGAACCGATATCAAAAGACTTTTCTAACGAGTTACCAAAGAAGGATACCTCAATCGAACTACCCTCAACGGTGTGGGAAACAGAAACGGAGAAGGAGCATCAAGGTACTGAGATGGACGTGGAGTCGGAAAATCCAGATGTAATGGTCCCTACAGTCATTCCAGATCTATTTCCAATACAAATGAATAGTCCCTCTTCTTGTTATGATGATTCTGATGGTAATGAAGACTATTTAATGGAAGTCGAAGCAGAGAGAGATTATTATGAGAAGAAGAATCACACGTGGGAAGAAACTGCTACTCAATTACAATTGCCCATTTCAACAACGGAAATGAGTCATTATGTAATTCCAGATCACTGGCTTACTGCAGATGAATACCAGCAATTGTTATGTGATATGGAGAGAGGGAATGGAACGTATCCATTGTATGAGTTGGGTATAGACAATCATCAAGTCACTTATCACCCCAACTTTATATACATGAATCCGTGTCCAGCTATCTACTTTCTTCGTTGTGAGTTCTTGAAAAATGGAAGACCCATGTTTGGCTTTCCTCGTGTAAAGAATGTATCAAAGCAATATACATGGAAGAAGCAAGGATTTACAACTGCTATTCCAAAGAGTAATCCGACCGTTCGATACATCACAGCCAATTGTTACCTCTGTGGAAAAGGAAAGAATCGAGTAACCGAAAAATACTTAATCAACACATAGAATAGTCGATTTGCCGCATTCGCTGGAAGAGAGCCAGTTCTTCGAATGCATGCAGTGATGAAGATTCGACCGTATCAAACACGTGGAAACACTGATAAGTATCAAAATGACAATTACATAGACGAAGGTACCAAAAAAATATGTCAATGTGATGCTTAGGCCCATTTGTCCTTGTCCACATTCTCAAAGGAGGGAATCGTTCCGCATCCTGAGTATTTCACCTAAACTGTTTGTTAGCTCATAAACAAGATCTTAAGGGGTTTCAGTTTATCGGCATCTCATGCAAAATCTATATACAAGAGAAGAAGTAAGAGATGGGGTACAAATTGAGTCCCTTGTCTATCCCTCGACTCATGACAAATCAAA